>JZKD02S1748069.1:35167-46581 GCA_000966675.3 Picea glauca
TGAAGAAACGCCTTAGTGAGCTTAGCCTAGCATTATAACATGGTCCTGATTAAATATATTACCCTATTTGTCACATACAATTTTCTTTACTTAACAGTTTTAGGTAGAGTAAAAATTTTATCCCAACCGAATTTCCTTTGAATACAAACTAACTGTGCCAAGATAGTTGAGGTAACCGAGTCCCCAACCTGTCGAATCTTTAAGGGACTCATTTACTTTGCGAATGTTTCAAGGTTTTTGAATAGACTATTGTCAGAGGGAAGTTAATGCTCTGTCTTCCATCACTTAATGGCAATTTAAGTACGCAAGTTTCAAATACTCTTACCTTGCCCTTCGTCGAGTCCAATTACACCAACTCGGACCTTGGCACATGGACAGGCCATCCCTCGTACTGCAACATTTAACCTCGTAGGTGAAGTTTTACTCTTAGTCTTTAACATGTCTATTGTGTCATTATGGAGTTTATGAAAGGCTCTGTAACTAATTTCTCACTGAAGCATTTCACGATTTGGGGAGGGACACTATCCAGAGGATATGTCGATGCCATTCGCCTTCCCTGGTAATTCTTTCATTGGCTCTGTGTTCTAATTCATTATTGGGGTTTCAAAATCTTAAGTATATTAATAGATTCCTCTTAGTCATGCCTATCCTTCTTTATTGAACCTATCCCTTTTTGTTTTCCCCATATCGGGTTATTTCCTACTTCCAAAAGGTAATTCCTACCATGAATTCATCCTTTGGTTTCTTGAGATCCCCAAGCACCCTGGACACTTGTTCTGTTGTATGGGTTTTACGCCTGTGATGTTTCTCTGAAACAAAATCGTTTCTAGTTTTTCCATAACCTGAAAGTCATTGCTCACTTGAAGTCTCTCACTGGACTAAGTTTTTCTTTATTAATCTAGCACCCCATACTAGTTCCATCCCATTCGGTTTGTCAAGGGATGAAGTTTACTTCATTTTCATATTCTAAGGTCTTGTATTTCATGATTAGCATTGCCCCTTACAGTCCGTAAGTAAATTCTAATAATGGAATTTTTGTGAGATTGTGGGGTTGTTTTATTTTTTTTTCGGGTTAACATATTGTTGTTTACTATTCCTAGTATAAGTCTGTTACGATTGTTGATCAGTCTAAGAGAAGAACCTACAATAAAAGAGGTCCTTTCCTTCCACAGATGTTACTCGTCATTTAGCATTGCCCGCATTATTAAATTTGGTAAGAAGATATTCTCTATAATGATTATTGAATTTATAAAACAACTACTCGTGCTAATTCGGTTCTGAGGGGTTTTAGCCTCAATAGATTGGGTAGTCTCTGTTCTATGTGAATGGTTTATAATATAACTTTGCATCATTTAGAAATTAAGGAGGCTAGTATTATCGATTGTTTTATTTCATTTAAACTGCTTACGTCTGGATAAAAATTTCTTTCTTTTGTTTCAAGCGTTCAAGAGATCTGGTATGTATCACTAATGATGGGCCTTGATGTTGTTGCAAGGACCCATCAGAGATCATACGACGTCCTCCTCACTCGGAAAATAATTTACACAGACATTAGGCAATGGGATAAGGATTCAAACCCACACATTAGCAATATAAGTAACTTCCTGAAGGGATAAAGGTGCTACCGTAATCTATTTTCTTTATTATTTCTTCTAAAAATAGAGACTAATGTTTAAAGGATTTGAATACTTGCAGGGTCTTCATTCATTCAAGTCTCGGATACCCGTTGCGGCCTTCTACGCAAAAATATATACTAGTTATGTGCCTCTCAATTCTTGGCTAGATCTACAGGGTTTAGTATCACCCAAGGGGTTCATGGTTCAACTAGCTATGTTATAACTAGTTATACCGCCTACTGTAACGTTTATGCGAGTAAACCATAGAGGTCGTCTTTTTATTAATGGCATAATGCCAGATCTTGTGTAAGTATTGAGTCTGTAATTAAATGAATATCCTAGTCACTATGTAATTTCTTTTCTTGAATTATTAGAATTTAAGAGTCTTGGTCGTACTTCTTCTTGGAATGAGAATATGTATCGAAGAATTTTTGTCTTTCAAAAATTGAACATTGTGTTCAATGTTTATGCCACTTGACTCTTTTCTATACTATTGGTCTAATTCACAAGAGAAAGGAAATAATTTTTCCCATAGTTTTATTTTATTATTTGCTAATGGCTTTTGGTCTACTCAAATAAAAAATACAAATGGGTGAAAAACATTGACTTTTATTTTCACTAGAGTATTCCATCTCTTATTCATTTAATTTTATAGATATGGTTGCATGTCTGTCAAATATTTATCATATGCAGAGTGTAAGAAGAGATGCTCATAAATTTCATTTATATATAGTTGGATACACGTATTTGTTTATATAGGCACTAGACTGCAAAATTCATACTCATGTCTGCCAATAGAGAATTAGATATATGCTTATTACAAATGAAAATGTGGGGACTGGATTGGTTCAGAGTAGCTTACATATACACTAAGTGGTAGCTAGCGACCTGTTTTCCCTTATAAATCTAAATTTGTACTTACAGAAAATACTTCAATTATATATATATATATATATATATATATTAGTTTTAATCTGTGCATGTCCAGATGTGTTACGCCAGAAGTTTTGAAGTATAGGAAATACCCTTGTTACTATAGAAATCTAATTATAGAATGAAAGTTACCTCCAAAATTTAATCGCATTAATCCATTCGATTATCCTAGGAAGAGATTAAAGAATTTATAACTTTCGTACAGATTTTAAATTTCAATGATAAAGGGCTATTCAACAATTGATTTATAGCTATTCCATCGGAAGTTGACTTCCTACATGCGTATCATAAAATGGGTTTCGCTCAGGTTATTGTATCCATAAAGACTTTAATGATTTTCATGACACTTTAACTAATTCATTCCATAGAGTTAGAAATAACTCATTCTTGATACAGTAAATACAATTACATCAGATTTACAATCATTCAAACAAAAGAGGAAATTTATATCTCTGAACCAGTGTGCATTCAATTAAAAATGAAAAGATTACATATCTGAATCAGTACACAAGAA
This sequence comes from Picea glauca, assembly GCA_000966675.3. Taxonomy (NCBI): domain Eukaryota; kingdom Viridiplantae; phylum Streptophyta; class Pinopsida; order Pinales; family Pinaceae; genus Picea; species Picea glauca. The sequence continues at coordinate 38,231 of JZKD02S1748069.1, forward strand.
GACAAAGGGAATAACCATGTTTCTCCCAACCATAGAACATGGTAACCAAATTACTTGCCCAATTCACCCCCTAGCCTGACCATGAGTCCATGGGGGAAAACTTGGAACCTCTTCCTCAACAATGGTTTTCAATTTCACCAGTCTCCTCTTGCCTCACACTCAATCAGTAGTTTTCATAACAGCAAGGAAACTCGTAGTATTTTCCCAGTATACTCGGTAGTGTCCTGCCTCCTCACAAATGCTATTTATGCCATTTTTGCCTAGGTCTTTTCCCTCTCTTGGGAATTTTCGCATCTTTCTAAATCCTTGATTCTCACGGGCTCCCAGTGGCCAAATCCCTGATTTTCCACTTGAAACAATCATCCCTGAGGTAGTTCCAACATGTTCCCCACTCATGCAGTCATGGTAAGCTGAATTTAACATGGCTGCTCCATTTGTCCTCCTGCATTAAATATAAAATATTATGTTTTCATATATGTGTCATAGTCAAATAGTTAGCTGGGTCAAATTAGATTTATGCCCAACAATCACCATAATTAATTACAATTTACCAAATTCCAAATTCGGAATTTCCATAATGGCAAAAATTTTCCAGATTCGAATTTACCAAAAAAAAAATGATTTTCGTAATAATTTTTTCAAATTCAAAAATAATTTATTTTTGGGTGATGTCACATCCTTTCCCCCTTCAATAAAACACTATCTTCAGTGTTCATCTCTTTCTTGGAACAGTATTGGAAGAGATTTCTCCAAATCTCCCTCCAACTCTCAAGTGGCCCCCTCAAGACTAAAGTGCTTCCATTGCACCTTTACCTAAGTGACGGCTCTGTTCTGAAGTGTTATTTCTCTCCAGTCCAGAATATGCAGGGGTTCCACCTAGAACTCTCCTTCTGGTTCCACCTGCACCAAGTTCCAATCAATCATATGAGTAGGGTCATGAACATATTTTTTCAATAAAGAAACATGAAATACATTATGAATTTTTAGATTAGATGGAAGTGCAAGTTGGTATGCTACGGGTCCAATTCGAGCTAGTATCTCAAAGGGCCCAGAAAACCTGGGTGCCAACTTGGCAGAGTTCCCAAGTCTTAGTGAACTTTTCTGGGATTTGAATTTCAAGTAAACATGATCCCCAACTTGAAACTCCAAGTGTCTTCTTTTCTAGTCCGCATAATTCTTTTGCATGTCCTGTGCCTCTTTTAAGTTTCTTGGTACCTTTCTTACCATATTCTCCATTTCTTGGAGCATCTCTGGTCCAACCATAAGTCTGTCGGTCAGGTTGTCCCAACTAATTGGATTCATACACGTTCTGTCGTACATTACCTTGAAAGGGCTTAGCTTAGCCGAAGTTTGGTACCCATTGTTATCTGAAAATTCTACCAGGTGTAAATAGTATTCCCATTTTCTAGGTTTTGTTCTTACGTACATGTGGAGCATATCTTCTACAATTTGGTTTGTCCTGTCGGTTTGCCCATCTAATTCTAGATGGTAGCTTGTACTGAAATTCAAATTGGTATTTAGCCTAGCAAACAATTACTTCCAAAAAGAAGAAGTGAATTTTACGTCTCTATCTGAAATCACCATTTTAGGATTACCATGCAGTCTAAAAATTTATTTCATAAATATTTCAACAATGTTTATAGCTTTAAAAGTAGACTTTACTGGGATAAAGTGTCCTGACTTACTGAGTTTATCGATTACAACCATGATAGATTCATTTTGTTTCTAGGTTTTGGGAAAACCTGTAATAAAGTCCAGCGATATGGTCTCCCATTTCCATTTTGGTACTAGTAATGGCTGTAATAGGTCAGCTGGATGTTGGTCTTCAGCTTTTACCTGCTGACAATCTTGGCACCTAGCCAAGTATTTTGTTGTTTGGTCCTTCATGTTAGGCGAATAGAATAATTTCCTGAGTGTTGTTATCGTTTTCTGGTATCCTGGATGACCGAAATACGTTTTCTTATGCACTTCATCAAGAACTGTTATCTTTAACTCTGTCGAATCGGGTAAGTAAAGTCTATTTTTAAATTGTAATAGCTCATTTTTATCAACGCTCAGGTCTGGTTTGTCTGAGTTTGTTGTAGTGTTTTTTAATTCTGCCACTAACTTAGTGTAATTTTTGTCATTACTACGTTCCATCCTTAGTCTCTATTTCAGATCACTTTCTTCCCTGCTGACGTTTATCTCAAATATCTTGTGGACTCTTTTTCTTAAAGCATATGCTAGCTTATTTTCCTTCCCTTTGATATTTATTACCTCAAAGTCGAATTCGCTCAAAAAGGATAGCCACCTTACATTAAGATCTGGTTGGTTAAACAGATATTTCACCCCGCTATTATCCATCAATAGTAGAAACTTTTTGCCCACTATGTAGTGTCACCACATTTTTAAGGCGTCTATTACTGCTGCCAATTTTAAATCATGAGTGACATAGTTTCTCTCATGTTCCTTTAACTTCCGTGAATCATAGAAAATAACATGTACTTCTTGAGTTAGGACACCACCTAGTCCCAATTTACTCGCATCAACATAGACCATAAAGTTTTTATCTGGGTCTGCTACCTTTAAAATGGGTGCGGTCGTTAATAATTCCTTCAACTTACTAAAACTATCTTGCCACTTTTGTGACTAGTTAAACTTGGTCCCTTTCTTTTGTAATGATGTGATGGGGTAGGCTATCTTGGAAAACCCTTCTATAAATATGCGATAATATTCAGTGATTCCCATGAATGATCAGATGTCTACTACATCCTTCGGTACCAACCATTCCATAATGGCTCTTACTTTCTCAGGGTCAACTGCAATTCCCTCTGCAAAATTTACATGTCCTAGGTATTGTATCTTCTTCTGGTAGAAATCGCACTTGTCGAATTTAGCATACAGTTGGTGTTTCCTCAAAGTTTGTAGGATGATTCTTAAGTGTTCTTCATGTTCTTCTTCTATTTTTGAATATACCATAATATCGTCAATAAAAATCAGCACGAATTTGTCCAAGTATTGACTAAAAATACTATTCATTAAACACATGAATGTGGCTAGCGCGCTAGTGAATCCGAAAGGCATAAACACAAATTCGTAATGTCCATATCTTGTTCGAAAATTTGGTCTTGCTTATGTCCTCATATTTTATCCTAACTTGATGGTATCCAGATCGTAAATCCAACTTCAAAAAAAACTTTGCCCCACCTACTTGATCAAATAGATCGTTTATCCTCGGTAAGGGGTACTTGTTTTTAATAGTCACTTTGTTCAATTGTCTATAATTTATACATAGTCTTAGAGTACCATCTTTCTTCTTCACAAAGAGGACAAGCGCTCCCCAAAGTGAAACACTTGGCCTAATATACTCTTTGTCCAATAACTCTTGCAGTTGTATTTTCAATTCTATCAATTCTAGTAAACTCATTCAGTAAGGTTCTTTCGAGGTAGGGGATGAACTAGGTAGTAGGTCTATGGAGAAGTCTATTTCTCTTCTAGGGGGTAATTCAAGTATTTCATAAACAAATACGTCCTTGAAATCACGTAAAACAACAAAGTATTCCAATTTAGGTTTGTCTTTCTTTTCTAACAGGTTTGTTAATTGGATGGCATAAACTTGACATCCCTTTCTCATACATTTATTGAATTGCATCGCCGAAAATTGTCTAACCGATACAGGTTTTGTTATACCTTGGGATTTTCTAGTAGTGTTATAATTGTCTTTATAGTTAAGTGTCTTTGTATAAAAATCAAGTACTGCCTTATGCCTTTCCAACCAATCCATTTCGATAATCATATCATAAGATCCTAGTGGTAGGATGTTCATATTTTTTCTTACATTCAGACCATCTACGCTGAACTCAAAATCATAAATAAAGTTAACTACTTTCCTTTTAGTTCTGGTAGCTAGTTGTACCAGCCATGATTTTGCATGATTCAGTTTCTTAAGTTTATTTGTCTCTACTACACCAGGAGTAATATAACTTAACGTAGCTCTAGGGTCAATTAAAACATAAATTCAGGTGTTATTGATTTTACATTCAATTTCTACCACGGAGGATTGGTGGTCATCTTGAAAACCATTTATGGCTTCATTTATCCGATGCAGTCTTTTCCCCACATCACCCATTATCAAGGCTTCCTGTAAGTTATGAACAACAATTTTGTTTGCTAAAATTAAACGTGGACAGTTCCTCCTTAGGTGAGGTTCTCCACATTCTCATCACTTTAGTGGTTCACGGGGGTTGTTCCCAAACTTCTTCATTCCTAGATTTATCGGTTTACAGCTGCCTTGCGTATTCGGAAGATTGGAGTGAAAATTGTAACGAACTGCGTCATTACGACAACCGTTCTAGTAACAGGTGCAAATTTTTTTGTTTAAGGTGTGTGCGTGCGTGTAGAAGTAGCAACACACTGAACTGTACGATGCCACTCGACAAACAACAAGACTCAACCACGAAGTTCAGCACAAGAAGACTGAAGGCCTCAACGAGAAACTGCAACAAATATGACCATAGGCAGAGGTGTACAACGCAGACATTTAGTGAAAAAAGTAAAACTGACCACCCACCCGTCCTACCCTGCAAGGTTAGGACCTCCAAGACACATAATCAACGCTCAAGCCCAGGTTCCCATCGATTTTAACCATTTAAGGTCTCAGGGCTGGCAACTGTTCTGAGGAGCATGGAGGTGTCTACATCCCACCCGACACAACAGACCAAGTGACCAACTAATCAGAATCAAGTACAACATAAATAAGAAGAACAAATACCTCCCTTACGGAAGGTGCGCGACAAGAGGACTCTGGCAACAAACCCAAAATTCAACATTATTTAAATGAATAGCACCCTCATTTACTAGCTCCGAGTGATCTATTGTACTTAAGTCCAGGACGTTCCACCATGTGTCTTATCAATATCAAGAGATTACACTAACGTCGCAATAAGATAACCATATCATTTCATTTCTAAATTTCAATAACACTGAAATAAATAAAGGCCATACATTCAACTCCAATCTTGCAATCTTGTTTATAAGGTAAGAACAATACAACCTCATAATTCAACTTCTAATACAAATACAAAATTTATAACAATTGTTCTAGGACAATGTATGTATAACATTCTTCCTTCTCCTACAGTAGAAAAATTAGTATCATATTATAGGTAACACCTACTTTCCTTCTCCTACAGCAGTAAAATTAGTATCATTTTATAGGTAACACCTACTCGGACTAACAATATAACTTCATAGATAAAATTGGCAATATATAGAATTGCAATTTCATATGACAATAAGTAAAAGGTCGACATTGAAAGGGACGATTATCCATATATAAGGACAATGTTTAAAGATGAAAATAACTAAAAATCGATATACAAGAAATAACATCACAAATAAATTATCGTCATATTATAGGTCACTTCCCATTGAGATTAACAATATACCTCATAGTTGAATGTGGCAACCTATAAAATAATAAAATTTAAGGGACAGTAATTAAAATGACCCATTTTAAAAGCACCATAATTAAAATAACATTATTAAAAAGGATCAATAACTGGAAATAACAATATTCAATGATAACATAAAATAACCTCATATGTAGGAACATCATCCTATTCAAGGTGACGGCATAACCTCAAATTATATTGACACTATATATATCTCTATCAGTGAATAAAATGACAGCATTCAAGGACGATCTTTAAGAGTATCAAATTTAAGATAGCAATAAGTAAATTGGAGATAATTGTTTTAATGACAAAATTTTAAAAAGGGCCAATAATTACATCCTAGTCCTATTACAACGAGGATATTATAACCATATTATAAAGACCATTGAACCACAGGTTTAAATTAAATGCCCCAAAAGCACCGGAATTATAATCAGCCTATTAAGACCCTATTTATATGGAACAACATTATCACAACCAGAATTTAAAATATGCATAATAAGACTATACTATGGAACGGAGAGGTTCAACCATAATATCAAATGATGATGTAAACCCAATATTAAAACGAATTCTGACCATAACAGTAACTGACAGTATCAACCGAAATATTGAAACAGCCAAAATTAAACCCTGACATTTATTCGATAGCATTGGAAACATAATGTAAAACGATGTTATCCCTTCCGTAACTGTCAAGCATTAACACACGTTGTAACATATTAAAAACGCACACTGTAAGCATTAAACACGCTCTGTAATATATAAGGAAACACGCACAGTGTAAGGCAAAAAACTCGCTCTGTAATTTATAAGAAAAACACACATGCATAACCAGAAAAAATATGCATAAAACTCGCACTGAAATATGTAAAAACGCACTGAGTTTGTAAGGAAATAAATATATAAAACTCGCACTGAGTTGTAAGGAAATAAACTCATACTGAAATGTAAAAAAAAAATGCATTGCCAGGGGTTAAATGGGCTGCCAGAAGGCACCACGAATTGCCAGGAAGAAAAACGAAGGGAGTGGGTCTCAAAACTTGCGTTCAGACTGCCATGATGTTGGCAATGTCAATCAACGCAGACCTCCAGTCACCCAATGGAAATGTAAAGGGATTGAAGGGCTTTCAGATTGCAGAAGGCTTGCATGTGTCAATTAAACGCAACTCTTGACTGCCCCAATACATAGTGGCAAAAAAAACGCCCCAACGAAATGAAAAATGCAGATAAAAACGCAGATTGAAGACGCAGATTATTTAAGAAACGCCCATCATCATTCAACAAAAATGCCCAATGTCAATTCAAACGTAGATTATTAAAAACAATATAATTAAAGAATTCCCAACATCATTCAAGAAAACGCCCAATGTCATTAAAAACACAGATTATTAAAAAACACAGACAATTAAAGAACGCAGATTAAAACAAGAACGCCCACTCTGGCCCTAACACAAAAATGTAAAACCCAGCTCATTCAACCGTGTGAAACGCAGACCAGAAATGCATTGCCAGAACTGAGATGGACTGCCAAGATAAAAATAACATCCAGGCCAAACGATTGCGAGAAGGTAAACAATTTCCAGGAGTAAAAATGAATTGACGAAGGTATTCCCGAGATAACAATTTTTTGTCCAGTAACCATTTAAATAAGACAAATCGCCAGAACCAATTAAACGCTAACCATTTATAAAACAAATTTCCTGGAACAAGTTATTTTTTTCAGCAAGACATCAGAAACATTTTAACACTAACCCTTTTTAAACACTTTTTCCAGAATTAAAATCATACCGTTGCCACTCGCCCGCTTCGGAAGACGTCCCGCGCTCCGTGCCGCGTCCGCTCTCCTTGCCTCTCCCACTCGCCGACCGCAAAAGGCTCACCGGTACCTCCCAGCCAAATGCTAGGGGTACTCTGCTTCCCCCTTAGCCCCCCAAGCTGCAAAGGGGCCACACAAGAACTAGAGATAGACTAGCATCTCAGCTCGCCTCCACGGCCGAGCTACCACTCCAACACAGCTGAGATAAACCCAACTCCTCACAAGAAATCCATCAACCACAATTCGACAGCGTAACGTTACGCTAACTGTTCCCCCCTTCTTCCTTCTTTTCCCCTTCCTTTATAGAAAAATGAGACCCACCTACTTTCCTAAATTATTATTAAATAAATTTTTAATGACAAAACTCTAAACATACTCTGTCGTCCAAGTGTCCCTCATCCCCCATGTTTCTCCAATTTAATTTTCTTTAATTTAAATAAAAGACTCATTTCCCTCACTCCCCCTAAAGTCGCTCCTAAAATCACTCCTAGGGTTCCTAGATCCCCTCTCATGCTTTTAATAACATTCCTAAAATGAAGTTTCTGATTTTTGGTAACTCCTAAATGTTGATTCCTTTTTGCTTTTTACCCTATGTCTCCTACTTTCCATTTTTAAGTTTCCTTTTTTCACAAGTTTCCTCTTTTTTATTTTTTATTTCTCTTTTATTATTATTTTATTATTTTTATTTTTTTATTAATTATTTTTTTATTTTTATTTTTATTTTTTTTTAAACCCAAAATGATAAATGCGCATAATAGTCTTTTGAATAATTATTTAAAAGCCCACATTTGTACTCCTACTCTGTATAAATTTTAATTCTTCTTTTAAAATTTAAAAACCCTGTGGTTCAATTAATTTATCCCCCTCGTTACCTTACCCCCCCTTAGTTTAAGAAGACTTAACTAACACATAGGAGGGTTTTTGTTTGCGCCCTTATGTTTATTTTTATAGGATCTTTTCTTAGAGCTTATCATAATTTTATCTTTGAGAATTTTTTTATTTTTTTTTTTAAATTTAGGTTTAGATTGACTAGGCGACAATTCATTAGGGGAGTAATTTTAAGAATTTTGCAGGCGTAAAGGTTTTAGGGTCATCTA
>JZKD02S1748069.1:93171-120419 GCA_000966675.3 Picea glauca
GATATAATGAAAAAGAAAGGTTTTCCCGGTTGAGGGTTTTCGGTAAAGATCTCTGTGTATTTTGTGTATGAGCCATTGATTAATTTCTGTATTGCTTAAGAATATATATGCATTTCTTTAATTCGCAGGTTTAAAACTTACAGAAAGAAGAACATTGGGTGGAATTGCTCAAAATTTTCAGCTGGGAAGTTGAGAAAGAGATAACTCTAGCATGTGAACTTATAACAGAGGAAACAACAACATATAGCATGGATTTTTCTGATCTGTGTGAAGAACTGGAGGCCCTAGAGAGAAGGGTAAAGATGAAAAGTCAACAAATCCAACAAGTCAAGGTGGAAGTTGATGAAAAGGAGATGTAGTAAAATGGGATGAAGGAGAAGAGCCATCCAATGGACCAACTGCATAAATAAATAGAGGAGATAAAGAGATTGATGCTAGAGGTAGCACAAGGAGAAACCAATGGAGAAGTATGGGATATAAGAAAACCTATAGGAGAAGCATGGTAGAAGAAGTAGTAATGAAAATGTGTAGATGGACAACTCCAAGAGAAGGTATGGGACCTTGAAGGATCTCAACAATAGAGAAGAGGGAGCCATGAGAGGGAGCTCATGATTTTCCCAACAACGGAGTATGATGTAGGAGCATCGTCAACAAGCACACGTGGAGAGACAACTCAGTGCCTTAATGCACCTTTGAACCAATTTGGAATCTTATCGCTTGTGTTTCCTGCAAATCTTTTTTTTTAACTGATTGACAACTGAAGAAGATCAAAATGCTTGGGATTTGAATGATCATGAATGATCTGGGAGTTTCACTCGTAGAATTTAATGTAACGAAACTTAAGTGGTATTTTTTTTTTCTGGGGTAGAAAGGTAGTTGGTCGAAACCCTAGAAGACCTCTTGTATAAGTAGGTGCATTATATACCTAAATAGGGTTGTTGCATATTGGTAGGAGATCATTGTATGCCTGAATAGGGTTGTAGGTTAGTAGGAGATAGTTGTTACTGAATGTAAGTTGTTTTTATCAGAGTTGTAGCCATTTACATTTGAATGAATATAACAGAGGGATATATTGACCCAACATGTGGTGTTGCTACTATTTACAGTTTCCCTGTTATTTTTTGTTTTCATGAATGAATGAGTCATGTTATTGAGTATATGAACTTGTGAAGAATTTGGATAAGATTCAATCATTTCTCTTTGTTGATTTCATGCAAGGTGTACATACAGTATGAAAGGATTGTGTTGACAGAGTCTGTTTCGACTCAGAAGCTAAGAAGAGATAGCGTGAAGATTCCATTTGCAGGGAGTGCAAAGAGACTGTTGCAAGGTCTACACAGTCGCCTGCAAGAAGTTAAGTCTTTCATAAGAATTTGTTGCAAGGAGTGCACAGATTCGAATTTTGTCTAAGTGTCGAAGTATCCCTCTAAGGATTCAAAGGGTTCAAGAAACAAAGATCAAGAGAGATAGCATGGAGAAATATTCAAAGGGAATGAATCTCTAAAGTTTTCACAAGTTATCCATCCAGATCTGTCTTGGAGGGAGTAGGATCGTTCCAAATTGTTGGATCTAGGAAAAGTGCATGAGCTTTAAGTCTCTGCGTGCACACAGGAGCGAGGATTTGCCGAAGTCCCGAAGAGGCTAGGGACCTTCCATCATACAGATGGATAGGTGGTATAAGATCTACAACTATGGAGCGGAAGCACTTCAAAAGTTTTGGAGAGAAGGAGAAAGAAAAATTGTCAAATAGATGAAGGTCGAAATAGATCCTGGTCATTGGTCTCCAGGAGGTGCATGTCAATAGCTATGAGACTTCAGGGAAAGTCAGTTTGGAAGATTTCAATTATGGAGTGTGACAAACTCCCAAAGTCCCGAAGGCCAAAGTAGATGGCAATTTTCTGTTGCAAAGAACAAGTGCCAAGAGATCAGGAAGTTCATAGGCCTAACACACCAAAAAGAATTTGACGAGGGTGGATAAGATCTGGACCGCCAGATACAGAAGGACATGTGTCAAAAGATTGTGTATTTCAGGTGGAAGTACTCTGAGAGAAAGCTAAGGAAGAGAGTTTGAAACTACCGAAGCCCGAATAGTCGATGTGTCTTGTGGTTGTCGATCTATGGGAGACATGTGTCAACAGATTGTGAACTCTGTGTTAAAGTTCTCTGGGATAAAAAGAGCATGGAGAAGTTGAGACTTTTGAAGGCCAATGTCCCAAAGTGGACCAGATCCATTGATTGGGTTGGATGTGTTGCACCTGATATAGAACTTCGGGTATAGAATACTCTAGGGAAAAGTGGAGTTTGGAACATCCCGAACTCCTGAAGCACAGAGTCCTGAAATCGATCCTGACCATTGGTCATGAGGGGAGGGCTCGAGGATCGTTGATCTGGTCCTGGTTGAAAGTTCTGAAGTTGTGAAGCGTTAGGAGGCTAAGCCTCGGGTCACAACCCAAGGACACATGAAGAGAAGGACTAGTGGAATCATCTAGCGCCCATGGGTGTTGGCGATTTGGAAAAAGTGCTAAGAAAGAAGGAACCACATTGTCCATTGGTATGTTAATGGATATCGACGTTGGGGAATCATTGTGGATCCTAGAGGTGAAATTAGTGAACATGCTAGTTAACGGCCCATTATTCACCAACATCGTCGATCTCGTCAGGATGGGGGATCAATGACCACGATTAGATCGAGGTGGGTGAGAAATTTTTTGATTTCAAGGATAGAGCTCTCTGAGAAAGAGCAAGCAGGTTGGCTCCCTGCAATCACTTTGAACCATCGATCGATGAACAAATTTGTAATGAGAGGATCATGACCTTGAAAAACCTGAGGGTGACAACAAGGCCTGTGTTTGATTTACTCTGAGACCAGTAAGCTCTCGAAGAGTTAATCAAGCTTGAGGAGATTAAGATCCTTGATCAGGAGGTCGCATAGCCCCGAGGGAGAGAAGGGGGGTCTGCATTAAGTGGTATCAAAGATTAAAATTTCTGTGCAGATTGTATGCAAAGGTGAGAAGGATAAAATAGGTAATATGTTAACATGAAATGTTATCGAAAGCTTAATTATGCATATAGACAACAGGAGAAGGAGGATACAGAGTGTGATTATCTGTGAATAATGGTTTCATTTATACAACAACAAATGGAAAGTGAAGTAGACTAAAGGGAAAAGTTGGAGATTCTCTGGGTGATAGAATTATGCACAAACTTTCCAGGAGGGAAAGTAGGGGGTGAAAATGGCTACTGAAGGCCAACGGTGTGGTCAAGACAAGGACCACCTGTCTAAAAAAATATATGAGATAGAAAAATATCTCAGGGAGATCAGAGCAGGGATGGAGAGGCTGACATGGAGGATGCACTACGAAGAAAAGGTACATTGGACATATGAATGGTCATTGAAGAGGAAAGTGAAGTGGCATGTACAGAGGTTTTTAGCCAGAAGGAAAAAACAAGTAGTGAGGAAGTGGCTGAGGCATGCTGAAAACCTCACTAGCATAGAGGAGAAAGTGATTCAAATCTGTGAACCATAGATTGGGAGGAACCTGAGTGATGAGGAGGAGATGAGATCAGGTAGATATCTCATGAAATTCTAGGAGGGAAGAGATAAATTCTTAGATTTCCAAATGGACGATGAGATGGGATCAAGTTGAGATCTCATGGACTTCCAGGAGGGTAGTACTAGAATCCAAATTTTCCAGGCGGGAGGGGGAAAGGTGAGATTGTTTGAAGGTCTAAGGAGATCTAAAGAGAGTTCATATCAGTAATGGGTTCCAAAATATGAAATGGAGGAAAAGGAGAGGCCTCATCTATGTAAAGATTCATGTGGAGTTGCAGGCCATGTGGAGGAAGATGATGAGAATTTGAATACTTCCGTCATAGAGGAGGGGGATCAGAGAAGTGATCTGATCATTGATGGAATTCAAACATTATTTCCTAGCATTCCAACAGAGGCTAGTACGAGTGTTTCACATGAGGAGATGATGCAAGAGGAATCGAAGAGAGAGGCCGTGGGGTTGAATGCTTTTAAAACTAACTATGTTTGTGATGCAGGTTCAACAAAGGAAAGACATCCAACAAGGACTATCAAAGAGGAGGAGAAGGAGTAAACACTAATGTCTGCCCCATCAGAAAAATAGGATCATTCAGATGAATTTCTCACTCAATGGAAGCAAGAGTTGAATATCTTGGAGGATTGGTTAAATAATCCAGAACCATAAAAGGACTGCCAGGATGCAGTCATGCAAAGGGACACAGGATCCCATCATGAGGAGAAGCTGGAGGAATCTAAAGATATTCCAACAAGGGAGATGACAAAAGTCACTATGTCAGAGGAGAAATCTGAGAAACATCTCAATGGTGAGACTTAGAACTAGAGTTTGTAACAAAGTGGTCCACTATTGCCATAGGAAATGAAGATGATGTAGGGGATCAAATTGATATATCCATTATTAAGGATAAACCACAATAGAGTAGCATGCAGGAGAGAAGTATTCAACCAACATAGATTTCCATGAAGGAGGAAGAGAACACATTAAAATGTGCCCTAGATATGGATAAAGAAGAACATTGGGTGGAATTGCTCAAAAGTTTCATCCAGGAAGCTGAACAAGAGATAACCATAGAATGTGAACCTACAGCAAAGGAAAGAGAAATAGATATCATGGATTTTTCTGATATATGTGAAGAACTAGAGGCCCTAGAGAGAAGGGTAAATATGCAAAGTTAACTAATCCAATAAGTCAAGGTGGAAGTTGATGAAAAGGAGATGCAGTAAAACGGGATGAAGGAGAAGAGCCATCCAATGGACTAGCTGGACAAATAAATAGAGGAGATAAAGAGATTGATGCTATAAGTAACACAAGGAGAAACCAATAGAGAAGTATGGGATAGAATAAACCCCGCAGGAGCAACAAGGTAGAAGAAGAAGCAATGAAATCGAGAAGATGGACAACTCCAAGAGAAGGTATGGGACCCTGGAGGATATCAAAAACAGAGCAGAGGGATCCATGAGCCGTACCTCATGATTTTCCCAATAGTGGATTATGATGCAAGAACATCATGAGCAATATCACATGGAGAGACAACTCAACGACTTAGCACACCTATGAATCAATTCAAAATCTTAACGCTGGCGTTTCCTAAAAATATTTTTTTTTAACTGATTCAAAACTAAAGAATATAAAAATGCTTGAGAGTTGAATGATCATGAGTGATATGGGACTTTAAATCCTAGAATTTAATGTAACGAAACTTAAGTGGTATTTATTGTTTTTTCTAGGTTAGACAGGTAGTTGGAGGAAACCCTAGAGGACCTCTTGTATAAGCAGGTGCATTGTATGACTGAAAAGGGTTATTGGAGAATGGTAGGAGATCATTGTATGCCTGAATAGGGTTGTAGGATAGTAGGAGATAGTCGTTACTGAATGTAAGTTGTTTTTTCCTGAGTTGTATCCATTTACATTTGAATGAATATAACAGAGGGATATGTTGACCCAACACATGGTGTTGCTATTGTTTATAGTTTCCCTATTATTTTATGTTTTCATGAATGAATGAGTCATGTTATTGATTATATGAAATTGTGAATCATTTGGATAAGCTTCAATAATTTATATTTGTTGAGTTAATGCAAGGTGTGCATACAGTCTGTAAGGAGTGCGTTGACATAGTCTAGTTCGAATCAGAAGCTCAGAAGAGATAGCGTGAAACTTCCATTTGCAAGGAGTGAAAAGAGATTGTTGCAAGGTCTACACAGTTTCCTGCAAGAAGCTAAGTCTTGTGTAAGAATCTATTCAAAGGAGTGAACATATTGGAAGTTCGACCAAGTGTTGGAGTATCCCTCTGAGGAGTCAAACGGTTCAAGAAAAAAATCTCAAGAGAGATAACATGGAAAAATCTTCAAAGGGAATGAAGCTCTGAAGGTTTCATGAGTTATCCATCAAGATCCATCCCGGAGGGAGTAGGATCATTCCAGATCGTTGGATCTGGAAAAAGTGCATGAGATTTAAGTCTCTATGTGCACATAGGAGTGGGGATTCGCTGAAGTCCCAAGGAGGCTGTGGATCATCTATCATCCAGAGGGACAGGTGGTGTAAGATCTACAACTCCGAAGTGGAAGCACTTTGGAAGTTTTGCAGACAAGGAGAATGCGAAATTGTCGAAGAGTCGAAGGTCGAAATAGATCTTGGCCATTGGCCGCTAGGAGGTATGTGTCAACAGATATAAGACTTCAAGGAAGGTCACTTCGAAAGATTTCAATAGTGGAGTGTGACGAACTCCCGAAGTCTCGAAGGCTGAAGTAGATCACAACCATCTGTTGCGAAGAACACGTGGCAAGAGATCAGGAATTTTGGAGGCCTAACACCCCGAAAGAAAGTCGGTGAGGGTGAAGAAGATCTGGACTGTTAGATCCAGAAGGACATGCATCAACAGATTTTCTGTTTTGAGTGAAATTACTATGGGAGAAAAAGAAGGCAGAGGGTTTGAAACTCCTGAAGTCTGAATAGTTGAAGTTGTTTGTGGGCGTCGATATATGGGAGACACATGTCAACAGATCATGAACTTCGTGTGGAAGTACTTTAGGAGAATGCGAGCATGGAGAAGTTGAGACTTCTGAAGGCCAAATTCCCAAAGTGCACCAGATCCATTGATTTGGGTGGACGCATGGTGCTTTATCTAGAACTTCAAGTACATAATACTCCAAGGAAAAGTGGAGGTTGGAACATCCCAAACTCCCGAAGCACGGAGTCCCAAAATAGATCTCGACTATTGGTCGCGAGCAGAGATGAGGACTGTTGATCTGGTCGTGGTTGAAGGTTTTGATGTCGTGAAGCACCGAGAGGTTAAGCCTTAGGTCATAGCCCGAGGTCACATTCATAGAAGGACTAGCAGAAGGAGCTAGCGCTTGTGGGCATTCAAGATTTGGAAGAAGTGTTAATAAATAAGGAACCGCAGTGTTCGTTGATATGTGAATGAAAATCGATGGTGGGGAATCATTGCAAAGTGTGGAGGTGAAATTAGTGAACATGTTATTTCATGAGCCACTATTCACCAATGTTGTTGATCTCATTGGGATGGGGGATCAACAACCATGATTAGATTGAGGTGGGTGAGCACTTTTTTGATTGCAGAGATAGATATCCCTGATAAAGAGAGAGCATTTTGGCTCCCTCGAATCACTGTGAACTATCGATTGATGAACAAATTGGTAATGATCAGATCATGACCATGAAAAACTGAGGGTGATAACAAGGCCTAAGTTTGATTTCGTTTGAGATCAGTAAGGTCTCAAAGAGATAATCTAGCTTGAGGAGATTAATATCCTTGACTGGGAGGTCGCACAACCCCGAGGGAAAGAAGGGGGGTCTGCATCAGAAGACCTAATTGATAATTTGTTTGGTACTAAGTTGGTCAAGCTTTGCAACTCTCAAGACCTAATAATTTTCAATGGAGTAACGAAGTGGCCAAAATCCAACCAAATGACTTGTATTCATGGGATAGGTAGTAGTGTTCTAGATTATGCAATATATGATATTCCCTTTTCCAACCAAATATAAACTTTTGACCTTTTAAATGACCATGAGACTGATTCTGATCATAAACCTTTAAGACTAACTCTAAACTTTTCCATGAATAGGAGTGCCATTGAAGAGAATTCTTATAATCAAAGGAATTTTCACTATGAAAAAAGTAAATTTTACATTTTCTGAAAGGATTGAAATAGTAAATTAAATCTCCTAACTTATAAGGACAACATCGAAGAACTCTATCATAATTTTACAACTACCCTTTCCACTTCTATTAACAATTTCTCTTTCGAGGTGTCCTATAAAAATACTAATAGAACGAGCAACCTTTCATATGATAAAGAATGTAAAATTGCTAGGAAAGCCATCACAGATGCTTCTAATGAGTCCCTAAAAATAGATAAGATCAATACGTACAACGCCCTATTTAAAAGAAAAAAAATACACTATATCAATAAAAGGTAAGAGCAACTTTCACAACTATATAAGCTACATCCTAAGAAGTTCTGGAGCCACATTCTAAAATGCAATACTAAAGAAAAATAATTTGATTCCCTTAAGGGACTGGAATGCCTACCTTAAAACACTTTATAAGTTCCCTAATGCCATGGATACCATTCCTATTGTCCCTACAAAGGAGGAAGTTTTTTCTTTAGATGACATAGAGATTGGGGTTAAGCGGCTTGCAAATGGGAAAGCTAAGGACATTAAAGGCTACCAAGCTGAAATTTTTAAAATTGGAGGGCCAATCCTTATCCGTCACATACACAAGCTCTTCAATTTAGCAGTCAAGGAAGGATTCCCTAAACCCTGGATGCAAAACCTCATTGTTCCTATTTTTTAAAATGGGGATAGAAACATTCCCGCTAATTATAAGACCATTATGATTAGCCCGATTTTCGCCAAGATTTATGGAATTATTTTGGAAAAGAAGATTATCCTTTGGATAGAAAGTCATGGTAAAATATCTAAAGGACAAGTAAGGTTTAGGAGATATCATTCAACTATTTACCATCTTGTTACCTTTAGGATCATTGTAGAGGAGTTCCACAATAGTAAAACCAACCTTTTTTGTTGTTTTGTTTACTTTAGAAATGATGACAGGAACGAGCTATCGACGCCCGTTCGCAGGATCGTTCAATTCCTTCTTTATCTGAGCTGAATTAGCTCCTTAGATCCCCTTCTGGAATCCTTTGCTAAAAACCCGATCCACAAGTCCTTCAACTTCCTTCACGGCCTTCTGCACTTTGCCGTGACTTTTTCCCCGACTCACTATCGGGGTTCGGGGTTTCGGGCTTTCTGCTGTCGAGATTTTCTTACCTCTCGAACCTCTGAACTCTGATTTGCCGATGCGCTCCTTCCACGCGCTAGCCCCCCTGGATTTTCTCCGGGTCCATGTGACCACTTCCACAAGACCAAAGTCTTAGGTTTCTATCGAGATTCCGGGGTTTTTTATGTCGCGATGCACACACCCTTTGGATTTGCGATCCTCCCATTCCCGATGCGCCTTAACTTCATGCTAGCCCTCTTGAATCAGCCCCTAGTCCACGTGACCATCACCCCGTGACATCAATCTTACCCTCATTGGGGTTTCGGGGTTTTCGGTGTCCTGTTTTCTTCGACCCTGGGAACTTCGATTTCCTGATGCTCGATATGTCGATGGTGCTCAATCCCTTGCCACCTATCCTTGAAGATGGATGGTCCCAATTCTCGTCGGGATTTCGAGACTTTGGATGTCCCGGTTCACACGACCTCGAGAATCCCGATTTCCCGAGTGCCGATATCTCGATGGCTATCGAGACTGCTTCTCTGTCTACGAGAGCTTAACTCCCAAGCAACTTCTGTCGATCCGACGGCTGTCGGTGATCCTGAGTCAGATTTAACGGCTCAGATCATTTCTTCCTCACCTCGCTCCTTCGCTTAGCCTCTGTGCATCTTCTCCCAATTCAATGGCCGATGGGATTTCTGTATGAGATCCGATGGTTGTCGGTCTCCTCCTTCTGTAGGATTCTCTTGAGATCCTCCTAGACGTGGAAAATCAACGGTCCAGATCTGTTCTCCTATCGATATAATGGCTGACACTGCTCCTCCTTAGCTTCTTTGCTTTCTTCCCAGACTTGGAAGGAAATTTCAAAGATTCAAAAGACCTCGACCTTTGCATCTTTCCTCTGCGAGCTCCACAACCTTGAGTCTTGTTGTGTGTTTGAGAACACTTCCCTTCCTGATCTTCTATCTTCGAATCCTCAAAGGATTCTTCCAACTCCTGCACTCCTTGTAGAGTCTTCAGATGCACTCGCTGGTGCTATCCATCCTGATCTTTTGCAAACACTCAGACCCCTTGAGGGATTTTTCCTTCCTTCTCCCACAGATGGAGAATGTATAGATGCCTCCTGGCAGTGTCTCTTCTCAAGCAACCTTATTGTTGAGTCTTTTTGGGTGTTTAGCAACCCAGTGGATATCCACAAATGGACTCTTCCTTTGGTTTACAAAACTCAAAGAGTTCTCTTCTTTCCTGTGCCTACCTGCACACTGACTCGATGCCCTCCTGGCAAAGTTTCCTTCTCTCTACATGCCTATGCACCTGATCAATGCCCACCTGGTAGAGCCTTCTAGAATCCTCAGTAATTCTGCTTCTCCTTCAAACTCTCAGCAGAGTTCTTCCTCCAGCACCTCGTGCTTACGCTCAATGCCCACCTGGCAGAGCTCCTACAGAATCCTAAGTGATTCTGTCTGCAACTGTTTCTCAGATACACAGCCTTGCCTCCAAGGTATTCAACAACCTTGAAGTCTTCCTCCTTCTAAGTTGTTGATCTCAGTTCCTGTGCCTTAGCACGCCTTTGCCTGACTCTACAGAGTTCAGAAGTGCATCCTCTGTGCACGGCTCTCAGAACCCACAGCGTTCTGTCACACCCTCCTGGTGTGAAGCCTCAAAGACCTTCAACCCTGAAATCAAACACACTCCTGCAAATGCCTAACATACATCTACAACATATATATGGAACACACACAGACATTCACATAACATACATAAATGTAGGAAAAACTACTCTGTTATATTGACAATGGAAAATGCCCAAATTTACAATGGTGTTCTTGAGATCTCTCTGGATATTCCAAACTCTACCTTCTAAATCTACTCGACTCTTCCCAAAATGAGATCTGATATCTCTTTTTCCTGAGGAGGTTCTTCCTTCTCCATAATCATCCAGAAATTTCCAGGATTATCTCGAATAATCTACAATGTACAAGGAGGGTGCCCATATCCCATTTCCCTCCAATCTACCTACCTTATTCAATTACATTCAATGGCTGTCTAGTCCAGCGTATGGATCGAGATCTCAACCGATCTTGGCATTAAAGCCGATCTACCTAACGCCTGCTCAAAGGAACGCCTTCTATGGCTCACCATCCTAATCATTAAATTACATTCAATTTCAAATTTCAAATGAGGCTGCGCCTCCCTTCAGTCTTTGAATGCGTGCACACTGACGTGGCTGGCTTGCTGGTTGGCTGACGTGGAGAGATGCTCTTGCATCAAACTCCTCAGCTGCAAAATCATGAGCTCCTTCTCATGCGCTTCCCCTCTAGGCGGTTGGAAATCCTCCTGGATCCAAAACAAACATCTGGAGCTTCCCATCTGCTCCATTCTGTTGTTGTTGTTGTTGTCGCTATGCTACTGCCACTGCTGTTGATCTTCTGCTCAGCCTCTCCCTGCTGGTAGTCTCTGCTGATCAGATCATTAGCTCCATGATCTCCTCGATCATTGCATCCAGCTTCTCCAGTGGTTGGCTCTGCTCATGCAGTCTCCTCAGCTGCAAAAATTTTGGCCACATGGGCAGATCACCATGATCTCCCATGCCTCCTTATTTATTTTCCAACTTCACCTGTTGGATGTGCCTTCCCTACACTCTCACCCTTTCTTCCAGGGCTTCTATCTGCTGCCATAGATCAACAAAGCAATTGTTGACTGCTCCTTCTTCCTCTTCTCTTGCTGCAAACTCCCACGTTGCAGTCTCTTCAACTTCATCGTTGAATGCGTTGAGCCATTCCTCGAAATACTCACTCTCTTCTTTCACTTCTGCTTCTTCTTCTGTTGTCAGCTCCAATGCTACAACACTCTCAACTCACTGGCTGAAATCATTGAGACGTTCCTCAGAACGCTCATTCTCCTCTTCATCTGCTTCTGCTTGTTCTTGGGAAATCTCAAACACCTGCTCCAATTCCTCCTTGACAGTCATCGTCAGCTGTGACTGTTCTGCTGTTGCACCATTTGCAACACAAATTTCTACCTCCTACTGGGCACATGGTAGGAATACTCCAATTCCCTCAATCATTAGATTATCATTCTGATCTTCCTCCTGTTTTGTCAGTTGCACCTGCTGATCTAACTCCATCTCTAAATTCAATTTCTCTGTCAGCTCCTCGGGCCGATCCACATTCACCTGCTCATCCCCGCCCTCTTGGAAATATGGGATGCTCTTGTTGCTTCCCTGGCAGACAATGAGATCAAATGGTCCCATATTCATCAACACTCCTTGTTGAATTGAACTCACCTCCGAGTACATGAGACTTTCAGATAGTCTCGCATTCTCATCTCTGCCCATCTGGCAATCCGAGATGCTTCCATTTCCCTTCTGGCTGTCATTGAGATCCCGCAACGATCTCCTTTCATTGCCCAGCTGGCAATGTGAAATTCCCTGTCTACCCTCTTGGCAGTCCTTGAGATCCTCACCTAATCCCAATTGAAATTCTTCATCATCGAGACCTCTCCCAGTCTCTGGTTTACATACCTCAACCATTTATTTTGTGGTTTTGAGGTCTTCAGCGTACCTCAACCACCCTCTCAACAGCCTACGTTGTCTCCTGACCACCAACTGCTTGACTGGCCATCTTGATTTTTCCTTCTTCATGGGAAATTCACGCATTCGTCTCAACCTCCTATCCTGTCGCATCCGCAATTCGAATTTCTCTATGTCTGCCTTTAATTCATAGAGGTCTCTAGTCATTTCTTTATCAAATTCCGCAAGTTTTTCTGCCTTGCTCTTCTTCCTCCCAGCATGCCTATGGTCTTCAGTAACCATGGTGTTGTCTCTGTCTACTCTCTTAGAAAACCTGTTTTCACTCCTGCAATCTTGAGTGCTCAGCTTCATCCTTCAGTCCTCCTGACTGTCTTCTTGATTGCTGCTTACCTGCAAACAAGTCCTTACAGAGTCCTCAGTTTTCTATCTTCTTCTTGCCTCTCTCCTCTGCTTGAAATATACAAACAGAAAACCTGACTCTGATACCACTTGATGACAGGCACGAGCTACCAACGCCCGTCCATAGGATCGTTCAATTCCTTTTTTATCTGAGTCGAATTAGCTCCTTAGATCCCCTGCTGGAATCCTTTGCTAAAAACCCGATCCACAGGTCCTTCAACTTCCTTCACAGCCTTCTGCACTTTGTCGTGACTTTTTCCCCGACTCACTATCGGGGTTCGGGGTTTCGGAATTTTTGTTGTCGAGAGATTCTTACCTCTCAAACCTCCAAACCCCGATTTTCTGATGCGCTCCTTCCACGTGCTAGCCCCCCTGGCTATGCTCCTATTCCATGTGACCACTTCCACAAGACCGCAGTCTTAGGTTTCTATCGGGATTCCGAGGTTTTCGATGTCACGATGCACACACCCTTTGGATTCGTGATCCTCCGATTCTCGATGCACCTTAAATTCATGCTAGCCCTCCTGACTCAGCCCCTGGTCCACGTGACCATCACCCCGTGACCTCAATCTTACCCTCATCGGGGTTTCGGTGTCCCGTTTTCTTCGACCCTGGGAACTTCGATTTCCCGATGCTCGATATGTCGACAGCACTCAATCCCTTGCCACCTGTCCTTGAAGATGGACGGTCCCAATTCTCGTCGGGATTTAGAGACTTTGGATGTCCCGGTTCACACGACCTCGAGAATCTCGATTTCCTGAGTGTCGATATCCCGATGGCTATCGGGACTGCTTCTCTATCTACGAGAGGTTAACTCCCGAGAAATTTTTGTCGATCCGACGATTGTCGGTGATCCTAAGTCAGATATAATGGCTCAGATGATTTCTTCCTCACCTCGCTCCTTTGCTTAGCCTCTGCGCATCTTCTCCCGATCCAACGGCTGACAGGATTTCTGTATGAGATCCGACGGCTGTCGGTCTCCTCCTTCTATAGGCTTCTCTTGAGCTCCTCCTAGACGTGGAAAATCAATGGTCCAGATCTGTTCTCGTGCTGATCTGACGGCTGACGCTGCTCCTCCTGAGCCTCTTCGCTTTCTTCCCAGAATTGGAAGGAAATTTCAAAGATTCAAAAGACCTCGACCTTTGCTTCTTTCCTCTGCGAGCTCCACAACCTCCAGTCTCGCTGTGCGTTTGTGAACGCTGCCCTTCTTGAGCTTCTATCTTTGAATCCTCAAAGGATTCTCCCAACTCCTTCACTCCTTTCAGATTCTTCAGATGCACTCACTGGTGCTATCCATTCTGAGCTTTTGCAAACACTCAGACCCCTTGAAGGATTTTGCCTTCCTTCTCCCACAGATGGAGAATGTATAGATTCCTCCTGGCAGTGTCTTTTCTCAAGCAACCTAATTGCTGAGTCTTTCTGGATGTTTAGCAACCCAGTGGATATCCTCAAATGGACTCTTCCTTTGATTTGCAGAACTCAAAGAGTTCTCTTCTTTACTATGCCTGCCTACACACTGACTCGATGCTCTCCTGGCAGAGTTTCCTTCTCTCTATGTGCCTACACACCTACTCAATGCCCACCTCGCAGAGCCTTCCAGAATCCTCAGTAATTCTGCTTCTCCTTCAAACTCTCAACAATTTCTTCCTCCAACACCTCGTGCTTACGCTCATGCCCACCTGGCAGAGCTCCTACAGAATCCTCAGTGATTCTGTCTGCAACTGTGTCTCAAATACACAGCCCTGCCTCCAAGGTATTCAACAACCTTGAGGTCTTCCTCCTCCTGAGTTGTTGATCTCAGTTCCTGTGCCCCAGCACGCCTTTTCCTGACTCCACAGAGTTCAGAAGTGCATCCTCTGTACACAACTCTCAGAACCCGCAACGTTCTGTCACACCCTCCTGGTGTGAAGCCTCAAAGACCTTCAACCCTGAAATCAAGCACACTCCTGCAAATGCCTAACATACATCTACAGCATATATATGGAACACACACAGACATTCACATAACATACAGAAATGCAGGAAAAACTGCTTTGTTATATTAATAATGGAAAATGCCTGAATTTACAATGGTGTTCCTGAGCTCTCTCTGGCTCTTCCCAACTCTACCTTCTAACTCTACTCGACTCTTCCCAAAATGAGATCCGATATCTCTTTTTCCTGAGGAGGTTCTTCGTTCTCCAGAATCATCCAGAAATTTCCAGGATTATCCCGAATAATCTACAATGTACAAGGAGGGTGTCCATATCCCATTTCCCTCCAATCTACCTACCTTATTCAATTACATTCAATGGCTGTCTAGTCCAACGTATGGATCTAGATCTCAGCCGATCTTGGCATTAAAGGCGATCTACCTAACGCCTGCTCAAAGGCACGACTTCTATGGCTCAGAAGCCTAAGCATTAAATTACATTCAATTTCAAATTTCAAATGAGGCTGCGCCTCCCTTCAGTCTTTGAATGCGTGCACGCTGACATGGCTGGCTGGCTGGCTGGCTGACGTGGAGAGATGCTCCTGCATCAAGAAAATATTTTGACATGGTTCCTATGAAAAACCTTTGGAATAGATTGGAAGAGATAAAAGGTCCTCTCAAGTTGAGGCCTACTACAATAAGGATGTATGAGAACATTATTGCTAATTTTAAAAACATTGAGGGCTAATCAAAAGAGATGAACTGCAATATCATAGTCAAGCTGTAATGACCCCAACAACAGGCGATGTACAACAGGTAATTTTTTTTTTCTTTTTAAATTTAGCATTGCATTTGGAAATTAAAACATCAAATAAGAGCGATGTCATCGACATAACAAGCACATAAATTAACAAAACAAAATAATGCGTTAATAATCGAATACTACATGGCATCATCATGTACCACGACATGCATGTCGATGTATTAACACAATAAATAACAATAGCTAAATCAACAGAGTCTGCGATCATCGAACCCTCAATCCACCAATCCTAAACATAAATTGACAAGGAACACAAAGAATCATTCACAGATCTCATCATACATCATATCCTTTTCAATTTGCGTAAGCACTCTAGTCTACAACAATCATTCGTTAATAATTGAAAGGCGAAATAAAATTTGTCAACTCATCATTCGATAGAACATTAATGATACAAGCAATCATTTTTCTTCCACCATATGGCCACATACGAGGAGGTGCGAGGTATAAGACTGTATACGTAAGTCACCTAAGGAAATCTAATCACAATCATAAAATTAAACATCGCCCAGAGTTGAGGCGCAAAAGTATCATCAATAAATTCGTTGTGCAAGATATAAGGTCGAACATTTTTTCACCACAACACAGTTCCATTACGTGCAATAATCCAAAAACATGAGGCCCAGTAACAACCATGAGATCATAAAAAAATTCCTTGCATCAGATAAGGATCTACTTCAAGTTATTACAAGTAAGTTCAAGGTCAAGTCATTGAGTCTCGCATCCAACAAGGGTTCAAGTTCTGTTTTCTGTAACCCGTACAAAGTGCAATAAACCAACAAATAGATGGAAGGTGGACTAAGAATCACAAAAAGGGTGACAAAAAATTTACATAAATTTTTCCTAAAAGACACAAGGAATTTAATCATCCGCTGGTGAGGCTAAGGACTCCAAGTTACCTTACTTATTTGATGAAGAAACCTGAGAATCTTAACTAAGAGTGTGCCATATGTAAGAGTTTAGGAGTTAACTTATATAGTACACAAGGAGCTAGAACGAAAAACTTCATAAGTAACATGATAACGAATTCAATTGTTCACACGTCCAAGAAGGGATCAACAAATACAAACAAAATATAAGGAACTCCCGTAGTGAGGTTCTTATCCCTATTCTCCCAATCGATACCCTGAAACCATATAAAACAGAAGCATCTACCTAGATTTGATAACAAGTACTGACCCATCCTAGACTATAGCATTCACGACGGTAACCCAGTCAAGAGCGTTCAATGAAAAATTTAAGTAGGAAAGATGAAAATTACCTAAGGTATTAAGGCTATCACCTCTATCAATTTAAATACAGGTGGGTACGAGCTTAGAGTCTTAGAGGAAATTTAATCCCAACACTAATTATATCTTAACTACTTACCAGTGTTGATAAAATTCCTTCAATTTTATATAACTCTTCACGCGCAGCCCACTTTTACAATGCATGCATTCTACCCAAGTCAACGTTTCTTTTCTTAAAAATACAAAAATCATTTTTAACTCTTTACAAACTTAAGGAATTCACCGATGTTGGTTTTAGTCAAGAGGACTCCGTAAAAGAAGATCTGACTTGCCTAACGCGCCTGCGCACAAATACAACGAGTAAGGTAGTGGTATCCTTACCCTCCCAAATCGACTAACGCAGGGTAGATTTCTCCTCCATTCTTTACGCCTACAATTACTGAAGAGGGATCGCGCTGAAAGGGTATTTTTTCTGGTAATAAAAGTAAGGACCGTTACGACGGAAATCTAGTTGATACCTTGTCCCAACGTTGCAGGGAATCTTAGAATGGACAGGAGATCCACAGGTGGTCTAGGCAAAGTCTGGCAGCGAATGCTCAACAGGAATGAGACTTGCAACGGACGAACTGGACAGCCCAACATGTAGAGACCACCGCAATTCGATCTAGTAAAGGGGGTGGTAGAAATCGGAGGTAGACAATGAATGCGTATCCTGCACAAGAGGGACTACTACTGAATTAGTTTATTTGTAGAAAACAGAGTGGTTTCATCGTCGAAAAACCTTTAATTATAAGTGCTTGAGAAATTAATGTATGGCCCTCGGGAATAAGGTGAAGCACGGAACACGTAAGATCATGAAGTGAAGAATGGAGAGGAAGGAGCCAATGAGGTTGCGAATCATGCTTCGGTGCTTTACTCCTTGGTAATGACTATTCTTAGGTTTCGCAGGTGCTTGAACCCTACAATGAGTCTCCATTCTAAAGAATCCCAACCCATAATGTTAAAATTCTCAAATGCGGAAAACACAAATTAACATAAGACAATCAATAAGAATGCACAAAGAAACACAACAATTTACGTGGTTCACCCAAACATTGGGCTACATCCACCAAGCATCGGTATTGGTTGTCTTATTATTTAAATCAAGGAGATTACAACACTCTCACACTCATCTCACTCTCTCAGCCTCTATGGGTATACATCAATTTATAGCAATGTACATTAGAAACTAATTATTAAATGTAAACTCATCCATATTCTAACTTGGTTGTATTGGTTACAACCAACGCTCGAATATAGGATCTGGAATCCTATTCATGGAAGAATTTGTTGTCACCATTTCCAACATTCTCCACCTTGACAACAATTAACCTCATACCTTGCTCCTCCTTCTATTCATCACCTTTTTTGCAAGCTGAGAGAAGCCAAGCACCATCGTAGCTTCTCTAACAGTACTGGTTTTGTGAACATGTCTGCGCAGTTCTCTTTTGTATGAACTTTCTCAAGAGAGACTCCACCTTCATCAATGACCTATCTTACAAAATGGTACTTGATAGGTATATGTTTTGTTTTAGTGTGGTAGGTTGGATTCTTAGCCAAGTGAATAGCGCTTTGACTATCACAAAGCAACTTTACATTGTCTTGCATCCTTCCAAACTCACCAAACAAACCTTTCAACCAAATTGTCTCTTTGAAAGCATGTGAAGCAGCTACATATTCTGCTTCTGTAGTGGATAAAGCAACAATGTTCTATAGATTTGACATCCAACTAATAGCTCCACCTACAAAAGTAAAGACATACCCTGAAGTCGACCTTCTCTTGTCCAAATCACCTGCAAAATTAAAATCAACATATCCACAGACTAACTCACGACCACTGTTATAGGTGATACATAAATCACTTGTGCCCCTCAGATACCGAAGCACCCATTTCACTGCTGCCCAATGCTCTTTACCTAGATTTTCCATAAACCTGCTGACAACCCCAACTGCATGTGAAATGTCTAGCTTTGTACTAACCATCGCATACATTAGACTTCCTATTGTATTAGCATATGGTATTTGAGACATATATTCCTTTTATTCTTTTGTACTAGGACATAAACTTGAAGAAATCTTAAAATGGGAAGCCAAAGGGACTAAAACTGGTTTCACATCGTTCATACCAAACCTCAAAAGTATCTTCTCAACATACTTTTGTTGTGACAACCAAAGCTTACCATTCCTTCTCTCTCTAAATATCTCCATGCCCAAAATCTGTCTTGCTGCTCCTAGATCTTTCATATCAAACATCCTAGCCATCTAAGCCTTTAACCTGTTGATCTCAGTTATGGTTTTGCTTGCTAAAAGCATATCATCAACATACAACACTAAGATAATGAATATGCCATTATTCAATTTCTTAAAGTAGACACAATGATCATACTCACTCCTTGTATAATTATGTCTCACCATGAAAGAGTCAAATTTCTTGTACCATTGTCTGGGCGACTGCCTTAGACTATACAATGATTTCTTGAGCCTACAATCAAATTTCTTGCTGAGATTCTGAACGAACCCTTCTGGTTGTTCTATGTAAATTTCCTCATCCAAATATCCATGTAAGAAAGCAGTTTTAACATCTAGTTGCTCCAACTCCAAATCAAGCAATGCAACTAATGCTAACACAATTCGAATTGAAACAGTCTTTACAATTGGTGACAAAATCTCATGAAAGTCAATACCTTCTTTCTGAGAATACCCTTTTGCAACCAGCCTTGCCTTGTACCTTTCCACCTTATCATCAACACTCATCTTCAGCTTGTAGACCCACTTGCAACCTATAGTTTTCCTGTCTCTTGAAAGCTCTACCAGGTCCCATGTAGCATTCCTATCTAATACTTTCATTTCATCCTTCATCGCTTCTTTCCATTTATCACTATTTGAACCTTTCACAGCTTCCTGATAGCATGAAGGTTCATCATCATTAGTACTTAAAGAAACTGATGAAACGAAATCATCATACCTTCTTAGAGGAACTCTGACCCGTGTAGACCTCCTTAGGGAAGTTTGTGGTTCATCCATAATCTGTTGAATGTCATCATCATCCATGTTTTCTTCTATAGGAACTTCTTCATGAACATCTTCAGAAACTTGTTCATGTTCACTTTCATCTGTATTTGAACTAGTTTCAAACTTAATCTATTGATACTTAGGTACTTCTTGTTATTTCATTTGAACATCTATATTTGATTTGATGAGAGATGATTCATCAAATATTGCATCTTTGTTAATGGTGATCTTGTGGCCAGTAGGATCCCACAACCTGTACCCCTTAATACCATCACCATATCCAACAAAGATAAGTCTTTTTTATTTTGGATCTAATTTAGAACATTGATGTTTCAGAATTAGAGCATAGCCATCACAACCAAAAATATTAAGATTAGAATAATTACAAGGGTGACCTGTCCATACCACCTCAGGAATTTTGCATTCTATTGTTATTGATGGTGATCGATTCACCAAATAACAAGTTGTAGTTACTACTTCTGCCCATAGTTCCTGCTACAAATTGGTGTTACTAACCATACTCCTTGCTCTCTCTAGAAGAGTCGTGTTCATGCGTTCAACATCTCTATTCTGTTGAGGAGTATAGGAAGTGTTTTTATGCCTATCGATCCCAAATTCCTTGCAATAATTTTCAAACTCCATTAATGTAAATTCACCACCATTTTGTATTCTTAAACATTTAATGGATCTACCAGTGATCTTTTCCACTAAAGCTCTAAACAACTTGAAAGCTATAAATACATCAGCCTTACTCTTTAACATATAGATCCACACCTTCTTAGAGAAATCATCTATAAAAGTTACAAAATATGATGATCCTCCATATGAAATAGTAGGGGATGGTCCCCAAACATCAGAATGGATATAGTCTAGGATTCCTTCACTGGTGTGTCTTCCGGTTTTAAATCTCTACCCATTCTATTTTCCATAAACACAGTGCTTGCAGAAATCTAACTTTAAAGACTTTAGGCTAGGAAGTAACTTGTGATCAGTTGATACCTTTAATCCTTGTTCGCTCATATGACCCAACCATTGATGCCACATTCAAACATAATCACTGTCGTTCTCATATACCATTGTCACATGATCTGATTTAGTCCTCCCTTCTAACAAAAACATGTTACCAACGTTCTTTGCTTTCATAACTAGTAGAATTCCTTTGTAGACCTTCAAAAATCCACCTTGAACAATAGTCTTATAACCTCCTTTGTCTAAGACTCCCAAAGGGATTATGTTCTTCCTAAGATTAGGTACATGTCTTACATCAGTTAGTATTTTAACAATTCCATCAAACATTTTAATTCAAATGCTACCGATTCCCACAACTTTAGATGAAATATCATTACCCATGTAAACTACTCCATCATCTATAGACTGGTAAGTAATAAACCAGTGTCTATGAAGACACATGTGGTTTGAAGCATCAGAATCTAATAACCACTATTGATAATGACGTGAACCAGTACTAATTGATAAAACTTCATCAACTATTCTTTGGAGGCTTGTTGTCGCTTCCAACAGTCCTTCTTCAGGTGTCCAGATTTGCCACAAAACCAACACTTGAGCTTTCTCTTTCTTCCCTTCGAATTTAACCGAGAGAAATCCCTCTTACCCTGTCCTCTTTGTTTAGGTCTACCTCTGATCACCATCGCCTCAGATGTAGAGGTTTCTATATTGGATTTATTCCTTGTTTCTTAGATAGTAAATCTCCAACAGTATCATCAAACTCAATACTTTCTATTGAACTGAAACTAATAGAGGTAACAAAATGATCCCATGATGTGGGTAAAAAACACAATAATGTAATTGCCTTATCTTTTGATTCAAATTTCACTCGCATGCCAGTCAACTAAACTAATAAGTATTTATATGATCATCTATCTTTGTACCTTCCTTCATGCGCAAACTATACAATTGAGTTTTGAGGAATATCCTATTTTTCAAGGATTTCTTCATGTACATGATTTCCAGCTTCATCCATAAACCGATTGTTATCTTCTCCGAGACAATATTAAATAGAACGTTGTCAGCCAAACATAGGCGTATGGCACTCAATGCTCTCGCATCCATCTCATCCCAGCCATCGTCTATTATGGATGTAGCTTGTTTTGTTTTTCCCAAAAGTGCCTTCACCACGCCTTGTTGCATGAGTAGATCGTGCATATTAACCTTCTAGATCTCAAAATTGTTCTTTCCATTAAACTTTTCAATTTTGAATTTAGCGCTCTGCATCTTTTTCATTAGAGGAAACATACAAAACAGACACTACTGCTTGTAATAACCAAGGCCCTTTCAAAAAATATGTTGAAGAATAACGGTTTAATATTAACAAGGTTTTATAAAATATTTAATGGGAAACAAATCCCTTTTTTTTTGCTAACCTTCCCTTTTTCTTCACCTTTTATTAAAAAGAAATAGAATTCACCTTTTAATAAAAAAAAAAAAATTAAATATAATAAACCCTAACTTATTCCTCCACCCCCTTTTTCATATTAGATTTGAATCCAAAATATAATAAACTTTGAACCCTCCACATGAATTCACTTCAAAAAGAAAAGTCAACCCCTTCATCCATTCAAAAAATAAACCATACCTTAAATTTATTTCACACCAATAAAATCTTTGTTTTTTTTTTGTTTGATGGAGTTGCCGCACCTCCCGAGTGAGTGGACTGCGTGTGTGCTTCAAAGGGCCGCCACAACTCCCTTATGGTTTGATTGCATAAATGAAAAAACTTACACGGGGAGCTGTCACACCTCCCGATGCATCCGGGCTGTGGAAATTTCAATTTTTTACCCGAGAAAAAGTGCATAGTAGTGGTTGTCGCAACCTCTGAGAGGAGAGACCTGCAGAAATTTGGAGATCTATGCCCCTCCAAAAATTTGATTCCCTTAACTTCCTTCTCCTCAAACCCACTCTGATAACACTTGTTAAAATTCGCAAATGCAGAAAAAACAAATTAACATAAGACAATCAATAAGAATGCACAAAGAAATAGAACAATTTACGTGGTTCACCCAAATGTTGGGCTACGTCCACCAAGCATCGGTATCGGTTTTCTTATTATTCCAATCAAGGAGATTACAACAGACTCACACTCATCTCACTTTCTCAGCCTCTATGGGCATACATCAATTTATAACAATGTAGATTAGAAGTTGATTATTAAATATAAACTCATCCATATTCTAACTTGGTCATATTGGTTACAACCAATGATGGATTATAGGATCTGAAATCCTATTCATGGAAGAATTTGTTGTCACCATTTCAAACACATAAGAGAATGTTCAATTGGTTGGATAACCAGTTCGCTAATCGACGGATCTAATTCTAATGTGCAGTAGGCCAAGGGGATTTCACCATGCATAGTTCGCATCATGAATGCATAGGGTGGTTTCTGTATGAAATTATCATAGTTGTTATGTGCACATCAACTATTATTTGAGGTTGGGAACTTAAGAACTAAGGGAGAAAGGTAGGGTAAGTGATTCCAATTCTCACTTGACATTCTCCCCAAGAGTTGAAGGGTCAAGTAAATTGGATTTGGAAGAATGAGAAAAACAAAATTGGTAGTTTTCAAGAGAAGGAGGTAGACCGGATCTAGGCCTTACTCAAGAGCATGAACCAAGTAATTCTCATGAAATGAACTTGAGCGAGATGGTTGGACAAGATGGAAGAAATCTCAATACTCATCTAAGGTAAAAAATGTGATTTTTAAACCTGTGAAGTAAAGAAATGCATATAGATTCTTAAGCAAAACATAAATTAATCAATGGCTCATACACATAGTACACAGAGATTTTTACCAAAAACCCTTAACCGGGAGAAACACTTTCAATGCTTCATTGTATTAATTTCACCATTCATCATACAAAATATATACAATGTTTTTAGGTATTCCATAGATACCAAAACCATAATCCCTTAATCCAAGATTAATTTAGAAAACCACCAAAAATAGAAAAATCCGCTAAAATAGAAAAAATGCCCCCCCAAAAAATTATGGGCACTACCTGGAACCCCGTCGGCTCTGGCCTACCGCCTGGAGTCGAATGTTGCGCGTAACCAGTAGGGGGAATACCTAGCCCCCCCTGAGACCCCCCTAGGAACCGCCTGATGCACACGACACAAAAATAAATACCATGGAGGGATTGTCACACGCAGTTGTCGAATATGACGTGCCCACACACACACATGCAAAGAATATAACACATACCCAACATTCTCCCACTTGTTGTTTTCTTTGCATCCAGGGGTCCACATGATTATATAGTCAACAATCCAGGGAAACAATGCCCATTGTTACTCTACACAAGGAGAACTTTTCTGTTCTCATAGACTTTGTCAATGAATCTACAACATTCTTCAAAGTGTCAACCTTTTCCAGCAACACCTTCTTTTCTTCAACCATGTCTCTCATAAAGTGATACTAAACATCAATATGATGTGTCTTTGAATGATAAAATGGGTTCTTTTCTAGGAAGATTTCACTCTGACTATCACAATCTAATCTCACTACTTGTTGTACCAACCCAATACTTGAACACAACCTTTGTAACCATACTTCTTCTTTTCTTGCATGACTGATTGCCATGTATTCAACTTCTGTAGTTGAGAGTGCCACTACAACCTATCTTTTTCTCATCCAACTGATTTCTCCTCTAAGTAGGTTAAACAAATATGCACTTGTATATATTATATGATCCATATCTCCACCGTAGTCTGCATCAACAAAGCCATGTATGTCCACCACTTTGTCCAATCCTGGTCTTCCTTGGTAGCACGATCCATAATTTTTAGTGACACACAAATATCTTAAGACTGTCTTTACTGTTGTCCAATGATCCTTATCTGGTTTTGATATAAACATGCTCAAAACTCCCACTGCATATGCAATGTTTGGTCTAGTACAGATGATTGCATACATCAAACTACAAACTACACTGGCATATGGAACATGGGACATGTCCTCTTCTTATTCCTGTGTCTTGGGACACTCATCTACAAATAAATGTACACCTATAGAAATAGGAACCTTGACCGGTTTACTTCCATGCATATTAAACCTCTGCAATATCGTCTCAACATATTTTCTTTGATTCAACCAGAGTTTCATGTTTGTATGATCTCTTTTAATCTCCATTCCTAGAATGAAGTTCACAGCTCCGAGATCCTTCATGTCAAATTTGGAGGATAGCTATGATTTCATATCCTTGATAACATCCATGTTATTTCCTACCAACAACATGTCATCAACATACACCACTACATAAATGAAGCGATTACCAACCTGCTTGAAATATACACAGTGATCAGCCATGCTTCTCCCAAATCCCAATCCAAGGATGTATGTGTCAAACTTTTGGTACCACATCCTAGGTAATTGTTTCATATCATATAGTGACTTCTTTATATTACAAACCATCTCTTTATTTCTCTTCATGACAAAGCCTTCTGGCTGCTTCATGTAGATTTCTTCTTCCAAATCCCCATGTAGGAATGTTGTCTTCAGATCTATTTGTTCCACTTCAATATCAAAAGTAGCAGGAATAGATAAAAAAAATCTAATAGATGTTAACTTGGAAAGAGGAGAAAAAATCTCACCAAAGTCAATTCCATCTACCTAGGAATAACCTTTTTCTACTAACCGATCTTTGTATTTCTCCACTTTACCTTTTTCATTAAGATTCTTCTTAAACAACCATTTTCTACCAACTGATTTTCTTCGAGCTGAAAACTCAACTATATCCCATGCCTCATTCTTATCCAAGGAATCCATTTCTTCAACCATGGCCTTCATCCATAGTTTACTATCCTCTGAATTCATTTCTTCCCTCACGGTTCTGGGATCATCATTAGTAATATATAAAGAAAAATTGGAATGGAAATCAGGTGGACTATACCTTTCTGGTTGCCTTCTTTCTCTCACTATTCTCCTCAAAACTGGGATATGAGGTTCTTCTTCTTCTTCTGCTTCATCTTCTTGAAATGATTCATATTTTGCATCATCCAACTCAAGATCTATTTTCTCAGGTTCTTCTTTCCTTGGTAGGAATTCATGTTTGGAAACATCTTTTACCTCTCTAAAAACAACATCCCGACTATAAACAGACGACTTAGTTTCTGGGTTCCAAAGCTTATAACCTTTCACACCATCTTTATAACCAATAAAGATACACTTTTCAACTTTATTATCCAACTTACTCCTATTCTCCTTTGGAACATGTACATAAGCATCACAACCAAACACTCTAAGATGTTCAAGAGAGGGTTTCTTTCCATTCCATACCTCGTGTGGATTTTTATCATCCAACGCCGATGAGGTTGATCGATTGACCAAGTAACATGTTGTACTCACTGCCTCTACCCAGAATTCCGGTCCTAACTTGACGCCGCTGAGCATGCTCCTTGATTTTTACATCAGTGTCATGTTCATCCTTTCTACAACTCCATTATATTGAGATGTGTATGGAGTAGTCTTCTTCCTTTCTATACCACACTTCTTACAGAATTCTTTGAATTCATTTCCGCAGAATTATCCACCATTATTTGTTCTCAATACCTTTATTTTATTCTTTGTCTGATTTTCTACCAGAGCCTTAAACTCTTTAAATTTATCAAATACCTCAGATTTATTTCTAAGAAAATAAATCCATGTGTTCCTTTCGAAATCATCTATGAATGCAACATAATACATAGACTTACCTAGTGATGGAACAATCACAGGTCCAAACACATCACTGCATATCAACTCTAAGATCCCCTTTGCTTGTGTAGCACTAGATGAGAATCTTACTCGATTATGTTTACGATATATGCAATCTTCACAGAAATCAAAATCTAGATTGCAATTAGACATACCTTCAACCATACCTTTACCATGTAGTGTTATAAAGACCTTTTCTCAAATATGTCCTAGTCTTTGATGCCATAGCATGGTATTCTTTCCAGGGACAATATTGGTCTTCTCTTATTTATTTCTCTACTTTGGGACAACAGAACTATTACACCCATTAGTATAAGTGATTCCCAACAACTTGTATAGAGTTCCACACCGAACTCCCCTCATCAATACCATTGCTCCTCGTACCATCTTGAAAGTGTCCTTTCCAAATAAAGTATCCACTCCTGCATCATCCAAATTGCTTAAAAATATTAGGCTCCTATCTAGTTTTGGAATGTGCAGAACCTCAGGGAGAGTTCTAATAATTCCATCTTTTAGTAGCAACTTAACCCTTCCACATCCCATAATTTTGGTTGTTGATTCATCTCCTAGGAATACATCACCACCATCATATTTTTCATATTAAGAGAACCACTCCCTGTGAGGAGTCATATGGTATGACACACTTGAGTTGATCAACCATATGTCACAGTCTACATGTGTACCTATGGATTCCAGGTAAACGTCACCTCCTTCTTCAGTGGAGGTTTTTTCCTCTGTGGAAGAGGTACTATAAGATCCCTTTGGTTTATCAACCTTCTTAGACTTGAAATATTTTTTATAAT
>JZKD02S1748069.1:120469-142950 GCA_000966675.3 Picea glauca
CTTTTCTACCTCATCTCTTCAGATAACAAGGATGCAACTACATCCTCATACCACAATGTAGATTGAGTGGTACTACCAATTTCTACAACTAGGTTATCCCAAGAGTCTGACAAAGAACATAACAAAGTGATACACGTATCTTCTTATGAAATTGTAATATTAACAGGTACAAGTTGACTTACCATAGTATTAAAGGCATTTAGATGGTCTGCCAAAGAATATCCATCTTCCAACCTAAGATGATACAACTTCTTTTGAAGAAAAAACTTATTTACCAGGGACTTTGATTGATATAAATTCCCCAACTTATTTCATAGTTCCTTGGTTGTAGATTCTCACAAGACATTCAACAACACCGAATCTACCAGGCAGAGTCAAATAGTACTCCTTTCTCTTCTGTCCAAATTCTCCCAATCTTCCTTCGACATACTAGTAGGTGGTGTACTAGTAGTTTGTGTACTAGTCGACTGTCTACCAGTAGGTTGCATACCAGTAGGTTTTGTACCAAGATCCAAAATGATCCATTATTCTTTGTGTACAAGAAGGTCCTCCATATTGAGCTTCCATAGCTCAAAGTGTTGCCGTTGAACTTATCTATATAGATTCTAGAAGATCTCACCATTCCTCTTTATACACTTGAGTCTCCACTACAAAAGATCCCACTAAACCTAGGTTTATCACAGACCCAAGATAAACTTGATCAATCAAGACTGACCCAAACCCTCAGCAACAAAGGCATCCCTCTGAAGCCAAAACTGAGCTTTGATACCACATGTATGTTTTAAACCTATAAATTAAAGCATTGCATATAGATTCTTAAGAAAAACAAAAATGAATCAATGGCTCATACACATAGTACACGGATATTTATACTGGAAACCCTTAACTGGGAGAAAACCTTTCAACGCTTCATTTTATTAATTTCACCATTCACCATTATATATATGTAAAATGTTTTTAGGTATTCCATAGATACCAAAACCCTAGTCCCTTCATCCAGGATTAATTTAGAAAACCACTAAAAATAGAAAAATCCGCTAAAATAGCAAAAGCGCCAAAAAAAAAAATTGGGGCACTACGCGTAACCAGGGGGGGCATACCTAGCCCCCTTGTGGGGACCCACTAGGAAGAGACCGATGCACACGACAGAAAGAGCACTACTAGGGAGGGATATTCATACATAGTTGTTGAATCTTACGTGCCCACACACAGACATGCAAATAATATAACACATACCCAACAAAAACAGACATCAATTACATTACGCCCAAACAATATCAGAAATGAAAATGAAAAAATCTTCAATGCCATAAATTTTACAATACAACAAGGGAGTTTTATTCTCTAGAGGAATTCAGGATCGATGGATGAGTAATGATAACAGATTCAAGAGCAAGCTGAGATGGGATCAACTGTGAAATCGGTACCTAGAAAATTTAAGAATTATCTTGGCATGCATGCGTTCTACCCAAGTCAATGGGCGATAACTCTTTACACATTATCTTGGCATGGGTGATAACGCTTCACATGCAACCCACTTTTACAATGCATGTGTTCTACCCAAGTCAATGTTTCTTTTTTTTAAAATACAAAAATCAATTTTAACTCTTTAGAAACTTAAGTAATTCACCGATGTTGGTTTTAGTCAAGAGAACTCCGTAAAAGAATATCTAAGTTACCTAACATGCCTGCGCACAAATACAACGAGTAAGGTAGTGGTATCCTTACCCTCCCAAATCGACTAATGCAGGGTAGATTTCTTGTCCATTCTTTACGCCTACAATTACTGAAGGGGGATCATGATAAAAGGGTATTATGTTTGGTAATAAAGGTAAGGACCGTTACGATGGAAATATGGTTGAACTAGATATAAGGTTAGTTGATACCTTGTCCCAACGATGGAGGGCATCCTACAATGGACAGGAGATCCATGGGTGGTCTAGGAGAGGTCTCGCAGCAAATTCTCAATAGGAATTGGACTTGAAACGAACGAACTGGACAACCCAGCATGCAAAGAACACCGCAATACAATCTAGTAAAGGGGGTGGTCGAAATTGGAGGTAGACAATGCATGTGTATCCTACACAAGAGGGACTACTACTGAATTAGTTTAGTTGTAGAAAATAGAGTGGTTTCATCTCCGAAAAACCTTTAATGAAAAGTGCTCAAGAAATTAAGGTATGTCCCTCTGGAATAAGGTGAAGCACGGAACACGTAAGATCATGAAGTGGAGAATGGAGAGGAAAGACCCAATGAGGTTTTGAATCATGCTTTGGTGCTTTACTCCTTGGCAATGACTATTCTTAGGTTTCGCAAGTGCTTGAACCCTGCAATGAGTGTCCATTGTAAAGAATCCAAACCCACAAGAGAACATTCAACCGGTTGGATAACCAGTTCGCTAATTGAAGGATATCATTCCAATGTGCAGTAGGCCAAGGGGATTTCACCATGCACATGCACAGTTCGCATCATGAACAAGTGGGGTGGTTTTCGTATGAAATGACCCGAGTTGTTTTGTGCTCATCAATTATTATTTGAGGTTGGGAACTTAAGAATGAACGGATAAAGGTAAGGTAAGTGATTCCAATTCTAACTTGACATTCTAACCAATAGTTGAAGGGTCGATTAAACCAAATTTGGATGAATGAGAAAAACAAAATTGATAGTTTTCAAGAGAAGGTTGTAGAACGGATCTAGGCATTACTTGAGAGCATGAACCAAGTAATTCTCGTGCAATGAACCTGAACAAGATGGTTATACAAGCTGGAAGAAATATCAATACCCAACTAGGGTAAAAACTGTAATTTTTAAACCTGTGAAGTAAAGCAATGCATATAGATTCTTAAGCAAAACAAAAATTAATCAATGGCTCATACACATAGTACACAAAGATTTATACTGGAAACCCTTAACCGGGAGAAAAAATTTCAACACTTCATTGTATTAATTTCAACATTCAACATATAATATATATACAATGTTTTTAGGTATTCCATAGATACCAAAACCATAATCCCTTAATCCAGGGTTAATTTAGAAAACCACTAAAAATTTCAATATCTGCTAAAATAGAAAAAACTCCGAAAAACAAAAATTGGGGCATTGCCCCAAACCCCATCTGCTCCGAGCTATTGCCTAGAGACGAACGTTGCATCTAAATAGGGAGGGGAATACCTGGCCCCCCTGGGACCCCCCTAGGAAGATCCTGATGCACACGACAGAAATAGCAGTACCAGGGAGGGATCGCCCGATGCAGTTGTTGAATCTGGCACGCCTTGACACACACATGCAAAGAATATAACACATACCCAACATATTCCCACTTTTTGTTGTTTGTTCATCCAGGGGTCCACAAGATTATATAATCAACAATCTAGGGAAACAATGCCCATTGCTACTCTACACCATGAGAACTTTTCTATGCTCATAGACTTTGTCAATGAATCTGCAACATTCTTCAAAGTGTCAACCTTTCCAGCAACACCTTCTTTTCTTCAATCATGTCTCTGACAAAGTGATACTAAACATCAATATGCTTTGTCTTTGAATGATAAACTGGGTTCTTTTCCAGGAAGATTGCACTCTGACTGTCACAATATAATCTCACTTCTTGTTGTACCAACCCAATACCTGAACAAAATCTATGTAACCATACTTCTTCCTTTGTTGCATGAGTGGATGCCATGTATTCAACTTCTGTATTTGAAAGTGACACTACAACTTGTCTTTTTCTCATCCAACTGATTTCTCCTCCAAATACATTAAACACATACCCACTTGTAGATATTATGCGATCCAAATCTCCAACCCAGTCTGCATCAACAAAGCCATGTATGTCTACTACTCTATCCAATCCTAGTCTTCCTTGGTAGCACAATCCATAACTCGTAGTGACACGCAAATACCTAAAGACCATATTTACTATTGTCCAATGCTCCTTCCCTGGTCTTGAAATATACCTGCTCAAAACTCCCACTACATATGCAATGTCTGGTCTAGTACAGACCATTGCATACATCAAACTGCTAACTGCACTGGTAATGGAACATGGGACATGTCCTCTTCTTCTTCCTGTGTCTTGGGACACTGATCTAAAGATAACTTTATACCTATAGGAATAAGAACCCTGACCGGTTTACTTCTA
Source organism: Picea glauca (assembly GCA_000966675.3). NCBI lineage: Eukaryota > Viridiplantae > Streptophyta > Pinopsida > Pinales > Pinaceae > Picea > Picea glauca. Next base: position 124,614 of record JZKD02S1748069.1, read on the forward strand.
TCCATATTAAACCTCTGCAATATTGTCTCAACATATTTTCTCTTATTCAACCAGAGTTTCATGTTTGCATGATCGCTTTTAATATCCATTCCCAAAATGAAGTTCGCAGCTCTGATATCCTTAATTTGGAGGATAGTTGCGATTTCACCTCCTTGATAACATCCATCTTATTTCCTACCAACAACATGTCATCAACATACAACACTACATAAATGAAGTGATTACCAACCTGCTTGGAATATACACATTGATCATCCATGCTTCTCACAAATCCCAATCCAAGGATGTATGTGTCAAACTTTTGGTACCACATCCTAGGTGATTGTTTCATACCATATACTGACTTCTTTATCTTACAAACTAGCTCTTTCTTTCCCTTCACTACAAATCCTTCTGGCTACTTCATGTAGATTTGTTCTTCCAGATCCCCATTTAGGAATGTTGACTTAACATCCATCTATTCCACTTCAATATCAAAAGCAACATAAATAGATAAAAGAAATCTAATAGATGTTGACTCAGAAATAGAAGAAAAAATATCAACAAAGTCAATTCCATCTACCTGGGAATAACCTTTTTCTACTAACCGAGATTTGTATTTCTCCACTTTACCTTTTGCATTAAACTTCTTCTTAAACAACCATTTTCTACCAACTGATTTTCTTTGAGCTGAAAACTCAACTATATCCCATGCCTCATTCTTATCCAAGGCATCCATTTCTTCAACCATGGCCTTCTTCCATAGTTTACTATCCTCTAAATTCATTACTTCCTTGAGAGTTCTTGGATCATCATCAGTAATAGATAAAGAAAAATTGGAACGGAAATAAGGTGGACTATACCTTTCTGGTTTCCTTCTTTCTCTCACAAATTTCCTCAAAACTGGGGTATGAGTTTCTTCTTCTTCTGTTGCTTCATCTTATTCATATGATTCATATTTTGCATCATCCATATCAAGCTCTATTTTCTTAGGTTCTTCTTTCCTTTGTAGGAATTCATGTTTGGAAACATATTTTACATCTCTAAAAACAACATCCTGACTGTAAACAGTCTTCTTAGTTTCTGGGTTCCAAAGATTATAACCTTTCAAACCATCTTTATAACCAATAAAGATACACTTTTATATTTATTATCCAACTTACTCCTATTTTCCATTGGAACATGTGCATAAGCATCACAACCAAAAACTCTAACATGTTCAAGAGAGGGTTTCTTTCCATTCCATACCTCGTGTGGAGTTTTATCATCCAACGCTGATGAGGGTGATCGATTGACCAGGTAACATGTTGTACTCACTGCATCTACCCAGAATTCCTATCCTAATTTGGCATCGCTAAGCATGCTCCTTGATTTTTACATTAGTGTCATGTTCATCCTTTCTACAACTTCATTCTGCTAAGGTGTGTATGGAGTAGTCTTCTACCTTGCTATACCACACTTCTTACAGAATTCTTTGAATTCATCTTTGCAAAATTCTCCACCGTTATCTGTTCTCAATACCTTTATTTTCTTCTCTGTCCGATTTTCTACCAGAGCCTTAAACTCTTTAAATTTATCAAGTACCTCAGATTTATTTCTAATAAAATAAATCCATGTGTTCCTTGAGAAATCATCTATGAATGAAACATAATACAGAGACTTACCTAGTGATGGAACAAGAACAGGTCCAAACACATCACTGTGTATCAACTCTAAGATCCCCTTTGCTCTTGTAGCACTAGATGAGAATATTACTCAATTATGTTTACCATATATGCAATGTTCACATAAATCAAAATCCAAATTGCAATTGGACATACCTTCAACCATACCTTTACCATGTAGTGTTCGAAGGCCCTTTTCTCAAATATGTCGTAGTATTTGATGCCACAACATGGTCTTATTTCCAGGGACAATATTCCTCTTGTCTTCTTTATTTCTTTGATTAGGGATAATAGAACTGTTACACCCATTAGTATAAGTGCTTCCCAACAACTTGTATAGAGTTCCACACCAAACTCCCCTCATAAACACCATTGCTCCTTGTACCATCTTGAAAGTGTCCTTTCCAAATACAATATCCACTCCTGCATCATCCAAATTGCTTATAGATATTAGGAAGCTATCTAGTTTTGGAATGTGAAGAACCCCGAGCAGAGTTCTAATCCTTTAATCTTTTAGTAGCAACTTAACCCTTCCACATACAATGATTTTGGATGTCGAGTCATCTCCTAGGAATACATCACCATGATCATATTTTTCATATTCAGAGAACCACTCCCTGTGAGGATTCATATGGTATGACACACCTGAGTCGATCAACCATACATCATGGTCTGCATGTGTACCTATAGATGCTAGGTAAACATCACCTCCTTCTTCAGTGGAGGTTTTTGCCTCTGAGGAAGAGGTACTATAAGATCCTTTTGGTTTATCAACCTTCTTAGAGTTGAAATCTTTCTTATAATGTGTTGTTTTACCACAGTTCCAACATTTCCTCAAATATTTTCCTGGAGACTTATATCTACCCATATATTTAAATCTCTGTGCCGAATACTTACCATGATTCTTGTCTTGGGTAGGACCTCTTATGAATAAAGAATCTGTTCTATAACCATCCATGCTTTTCTGCCTCATCTCTTCAGATAACAAGGATCCAACTACATCATCATAACTCAAAGTAGATTGAGTGGTACTATCAATTTCTATAGCCATATTATCCAAGAGTCTGGCAAAGAACATAACAAAGTGATACACTTATCTTCTTCTGCAATCATAATATTAATAGAGACAAGTTGACTTACCAGAGTATTAAAGGCATTTAGATGTTCTGTCACAAAATCTCCATATTCCATCCTAAGCTAATACAACTTCTTTCGAAGAAACAACTTGTTTACCAGGGACTTTGATTGATACAAATTCCCCAACTTATCCCATAGTTCCTTGGCTGTAGAGTTTCCCGAGACATTCAACAACGCCGAATCTGCCAAGCAGAGTCGAATAGTACTCCTTTCTCTTCTGTCCAAATTCTCCCAATCTTCCTTTGACATACCAGTAGGTGGTGTACTAGTAGTTTGTGTACTAGTAGGTTGTGTACCAGTCGACTGTGTGCCAATAGGTTGCGTACGAGTAGGATGTGTACCAAGATCCAGAGTGATCCATTGTTATTTGTTTGGAAGAAGCTCCTCTATCTTGAGATTCCATAGCTCAAAGTTTTTACCATTGAAATTCTCTATATCGATTCTAGAAGAGCTCATCATTCCTCTTTCTACACTCTAATCTCCACTGCAAAATATCCCACTAAACCCAGGTTTATCACAGACCAAAGAAAAACTTTATCTATTAAGACCAAGCCAAACCTTCAGAAACAAAGGCATCCCTCTGAAGCCAAAAATGACCTTTTATACCACATGTAAGTTTTAAACTTATAAATTAGAGAAATGCATATAGATTCTTAATAAAAACAAAAATTAATCAATGGCTCATACACATACTACACAAACATTTATACCGGAAACCCTTTACCGGGAGAAAACCTTTCAACGCTTCATTGTATTAATTTCACCATTCAACATACAATATATATACAATGTTTTTAGGTATTTCGTAGATACGAAAACCCTAGTCCCTTAATCTGGGATTAATTTAAAAAACCTCTAAAAATAGCAAAAACGTCCAAAAAAATAATATTTGAGGGGCTACGCGTAACTAGGGGGGGGCATACCTAGCCCCCCTAGGACCCCCCTAGGAATCGTCTGACGCACATGACACAAAGAGAACTACTAGGGAGGAATCATCAGACGTATTTCTCGAATATGACGCGCCCACACACACACATGAAAATAATATAACACATACCCAACAAAAACACACATCAATTACATTATGCCCAAATAGTCTCAGAAATGCAAAAGGAAGTATCTTCAACACTAAAAATTTTACAATACAACAAGGGAGTTTTATTTTCTGGAGGAATTCAGGATCGGTGGATGAGAGGTGATAATAGACTCAAGAGCAAGGTGAGATGGGATCAACTATGAAATCAGTACCTAGAAAATTTAAGAATTATCTTAGTTCTTTGTTTTTTTTACACTTCCATAGACTCTACTGCAGATAAATGAGCACATACTACAAAATTTACATGTTCCAAACACCATGAAAATTGAAATTAAAAGGGTTTATAAATTAGTTAAATCTTGACATGCATAAAAACTACGACGACCCAAAAAAACTTGAAATCAACATATATATATCCATGCAACCATTCGTCCTTCTAAAATTCACATTCTGTCAAGGAACTTATCAATCGATTTTAAATTTCAAATACAAATTTGGTGAAATTATAAGAGATTTTACATAAAAAATCATCTTAAGATGTATACGAATTGAAAGGAAAATATTGTAACCGATGATAAAGAAATCGAAGATGTTCTTCAACGACAACACTCTCGAGATGTCCATAGAAAATGTAACCAACATTGGCTTGTTGATATTCTTCGGCTACTGGTGATCCTCATCGCTCCTGCTTGATAATCGTGAGACCTCATTGGTACCTCCCAACTAGCACTAGGGGTACTCTTGTTTCCCCTGAGCCCCTCGAGCCACAAAGTGGCCACACAAAAAAAACAGAGAAATCTATCTCCAAGCTCGCCTTGCAAGGTCGAGCTACCACTCTCTAATCGAGTTGGGCATCCCAACTCCCATAAGAAAAATTAGTACACTTTCAGCAGCATAACCTTAAGCCTACTAGCCGTGATCCATACTCCTCCTCTGCCATCCTTTTTATAGTGTTTTCTTAGAGATTAGTTTCCCAAACCCTCTTGAGATTTTTCTTATTAAATTTAATTAGGATAAACCTCCCCCATACACATGTCACCCGATCCCTTAGTTGCACCAAAAATTAATTAATTAATGAATTCAATTTTGTCTATTTCCCTCACCCACCTAAAATCGTTCCTAAAAACACTCCTTGGTGTCCCTTTATTCCCTAACATTTCTTAAATTACTAAGGCATTACTTAAAGCCTAGTTGAGCTCACAATTAGAAAGTTCCAAAGGATAGATTCCCTACTTAGTTAGACATTCCCCTTTTTTTCTTTAAGTTTCCCCTTTTCTTTAAGTTCCCCTTTTTATCTAAGTTCAGAATTAGAAAGTTTAGACATAAACAACAATTTAGCCTTTTTATAATTTAATCCTTCATTAAAATTTCACTTTAATTATTAATGTTTGAATTTTCTTTACCCCCTTCTTGTTACATGTCTATTTTTTTTTTTTTTGTTCAATGTTCTACTTAGACCTAGGGTTTAAATTCACTAGGCTTGGTTAAAGTGTTTAAGGGAAAAAAATAGTTATTAGACTTTACTCATACCATCATTCATTTTAAGGCTGATTAGGTCCTAAGGAGGCATAGTTTTCTAGGTACTATGTTTACTAACTTTCCATAGTTAAAATCGCGACATGCCCTTCAAGACGCACTCTGTGCTCCAAGGGTGCCACTCGCCTTTTGACTGATTTTGGTAGACGTTGAACCCTTGGATTCAATACTCCGTCAGGTGACCTTATGGGATACTAAGGGCCTATAAGGAATAAGGACCCGGACTTATTGCGCACCCCTTAGAATCATCGTGAGAGACTGTTAGTGTCTTCCCTCACGACCTCATGGATCTCTCAAACTAGGTAATCATTAACCTACAGTTAGACCCATGGTGGGAGTGCCAGTAGGCTATGGTAAGGTTGTTTCCACACCTCTCCCTCAATATCTCTAGTTGTCATGCATGACCCCTTTACTCCTAATGTGAGCCTGGTTAGCAGGATATCGTCATCCTACATCCATCAATGAAACGTATCAGTGATAACAATCAACATCATAATATCTAGTCATATGTCACATATGTAATATCAAAAAATTCAAACCATAATTGTCCAGTCCCTGACACGATCTAGATTCCAAGGAGAGCCATTGATGCCATCATCATCCTCAAACATCCAGAGTCCTGCACACTCAGGAAAACCATTCAATAGCACTTGTTGATATAAATATCATAAAATAACATATCATCAAATCCACAAACATAATCATGCTCCATAATCGAATCTGTCAATCATATACGGAACCAGATCACTTGCACACAAGTGCACAAAATAATAAGTCACATTAGGTGTGCGCAAGAGCAGGATGTTCCATACACCCCATCTTGTTTTAAACTTCATCCCGAAGTTTCACAGTACAAATAAAAAAAAAAGTATCTAACTATATCTAAATGTCTAGCTATCAAAAAAAGGAAACTGATGACGCATATCATATGTGTCCTCCTAGGTAGGTGAGTGTGGACTATAATTTTCCTACTGGACCTTAACCTAATCAACAATTCGACACCGTAGATATCGAATGCAACAGTCCAGAAAGATGATTGGTTCCGTCGTGATTGCACCTTGCCCAATATCCACTAGGAACTTAATCAATCTCAGGCATAGGATCACTGAACTAAATTCCCAAATGGACACAAAATAAACATCATGCAATGCCTCAAAGAATGAGGCACAACTAGTCATTAGGCCATTCATAATTATGGTCGATGCGACGCGCATTGGAAAACCCTTATGTCGATCTTGCGCTTCTTCCATCTCCTTTCGTATTGTTTGTAATTGTTCTTTCAATTCTTGGATTTCTTTTGGTCCTACTAGGACCCCATCTTCGAGTCGATCCCAACTCAAAGGCATCTGACATGGTTGCCCATAAAGAAACTCAATGGAAGGCATGATTTTAAAGATGGAAAATTATTTTAAAATGTAGAAACCCTGGCGAATCTTACTAATCTTTCATATGGCAACTATAGAATGTTTGGCGATATTTTTGTAAAAATAGTCAAATTTCTAAGGATTTAATATAGTTTGTATAAATTTTTGGTGATTTTTAAGGGAAAATAATTTTATCCTTAGAATTCGGGCAAATCATTTTTAGAATAGTGAATCTTCTTTTGGGAAAAATCATTGAAAATTAGGCCACAAACAAAATTTAGCCCCTAAAATCATCCCTGCTCAATGGTGCCATGCTAATGGTACCTTGATGGTTTTTGTTGCATGCAAACTCAGCCAACGATAAGGACTATCTCCAATGTTTATGTTGGTCCAACACGCACAAACACAACACAACCTTCCCAGTTTGGTTCGTTCCTTCGATCATCCTATCTATGTCAGGGTCACGTTGTGCAAAATTCCACTGGTGTTCCCAAGGCCTCTTGGGAAACTCATCCAAAATCATCTTGCAAACATCGATTCCCTGATCGGATATGATTATTTTGGTATGTCTGGAAGTCTCAATATCTACATCTACATCTGCATCTATAAACTCTATAAACTCTATCTACATCTAGTGCCTGATACATCATACACATAAGGATAAAATGTTCACTCTTCGTCAGAGTCTTTATTACCCAAAAATCGAGAAGTGTCTCCTTGTCATATGCGACAATCACAACAATAAATTCCATCGAAATGACCTCCCATTTCGATTCTAGAATAGCATGTGGTCATAGCAATCCTTTTGAATGTTTATGTTCAGCCTTTATCTACTGACCTTCTAGACATATCTCCATGCAGTTGACGATGTCCGCCTTTATCCCTTCCATAAGAATAAGGGATTAAGGTCAGTCCTCATCTTGATGAATCCTGGATGAGGCATGTACACTACTCTATGAGTTTCGCATAAGATAAAAAATTCTCAATTCGTCATTGGGATGTAAGTAGATCCAGTTATTGTCTCTCAAGATCTGTCATTGTCCATGGTATAACCCTCAATTTTGGTACCGACATGATGTCTTTCCCGAAAAAAAAAATCCTTACCCTCTCTATACCAGTCAACATCGCGTTGTAGTTAGAATATTTTTACGTAGATTCGTTTGAAGAGGAATCAATGAAAATATGTGTTGTCTCCAAATGAACTCATCTATCACTCTCTTCATTGTTCCTTTTAAGTAGTGAATCTCCAAATCGTAATCGATAAGAAGTTCTGACCAATGCCTTTGTCACGCGTTCAAGTTAGTTTACATACAAAGGTGTTGTAAACCACAATGGTTCGTTTTTAGTTCGAATTTCCATCGAATCAGGTAGTGTCTGCACACTCTCAGGGAATACATGATGGATAACAACTCTAAATCGTGCATTGCATAGTTCTCCTCATGCTTCCTTAACTTCCTCGAGGTGTAAGAGATCACTCAATCGTCCTTCCTCGAGACTCCATCTAAGCCTTCCTTCAATGCGTCAATGCATACCAAGAATCCCTTTTCCCATCAGGGACTCTTAGTATTGGCGTTCTTAACAACAGATCCTTGAGACTTCGAAATTCTTCATCACATTTCTCGGTCCACAAAAACTTCTTGTTATTCTTCTGCAATTCTGTAATCAAATTTCCTAATTTCAAAGAACCCTCGACGAACCTTTGATAATATCCTGCTAAACCAATGAAGTTATGCACTTCTCACACATTCATAGGCACAGGCCACTCCATAATAGCCTCTACCTTTGGTGGATCCACAATGATTCCTTTGTCGGATATAAAATTCCCTAAGCAATGGATCTTTGATAGCTTTGTGATTACTTCCCATAATTTGTTCTCTTGCCACACTGTAGTACCAAGCGTAAATGTTCATCTTGATCTTCCGTCATCCGAGAAAATATCAAAATGTCATCAAGGAATACTTGATGGTAGTCAGTAAGAGTCTCCACAACCTATCCTTCTTTTGTATGAAATTAACAAAAGCACTCCAAGGCAATACACTTGGAGGTAAAGTCTTAGGTCCAACAACTCCTTCAATTTCACTTTCAACTCCTGTAACTCAGGGGTTGACATTCGATAAGGTTTTCTTTCCATCAGTTCAATTCTAGATTTTAGGTCGATGGTAAATTCCATCTTAGTATCTGATGAAACACATGGTAATTCTTCTGCGAATCATGTCTGCAAGCTCTCGTACTACCAGAAGGTCTTATAATCCTTTTTCCACACCCTTGATGTTCAATGCTAAGTATGCATATAACTTGCATCCTTGCGCATGCTCTCTTGTAGTTGTAGGGAATAAATGAGTCTCGATGATACTCCCTGTTTTCTTCCTGCAATCACACTTCTCTATCCTTCATCATTGGTCCAACTCAACCACCTCATCTTACCATTGAGTATCACATGTTGCAATTCCTACCAGCCCATACTGATAATGTCATCATAAGATCTTAAGATCTTGATGTAGGTCAGACTTCATTACACTATCCTCAGGTTAAAGTGACCGTTCATACCCCTTTCTCCAACCATCTGGTTGGTACATGAAGCCACATTGACGAATCTAAACTCATCCTATCAAATGAACTTACCCAAATCTCTTCAGTGCGGTACTAGAATTAGAGCTCTCCATAGCATCGGGGTCTAACAAATACTAAAAGTTTGTTTTACAATGGCACATGACGCATCGAGCATAGTGGACTGGTGCTTGGCCCGGCGGTTATCTACCGCGGTCATAAATCCTATGGGCCTTTCCCATCTTCGCCATGGTAGTGTGTCCTATTGACTCGGCCACTCTGGCCCTTTCAACCAGCCAGCCTTGCTAGTAATGTGACTCTCCACATGTCCATCTCCCACCTCTGATTTAGTACTCCTAGCCCCAGAATAGAAGTTGTTGGCCCAACAACCTAAGATTCGAGTCTATTCTACTGACAAGCCTAAATGATGACTTCTAGAAGTGTTGTTGTGGATGCAGTGGTACCCTATAGGGATCCTTCTGTTGAGGAACCTATCGTCAAGGTGTCATGAACAAGGGTCCTATAGACATATCTCTATACCAAGATGTCTAGTATGGCGAACGTCCGATGTTGTTGCACACCAGATGTTGCCAGTCTAGATGGTCTTAAAGGAATCCTGCCTGGACTTTCATGGTCAAATCCTCCCCAACTAAGAGGCCTACTTGACTACATCATCCAACGTCTGAGACATTTAGGTCCTCACCTTCGCATGAAAGATGGAATTAAGGCCAGTCACGAACTTGTTGATATTGAGCTTCTTCATGTTCAGATGTGGGTCATACCAAAGTATCTACATAAATATGGTCTCATAGTTCGGCACCAAACGACCACCCTACCATAAGGCCTTGAACTCATCGAGTTGGCACTCAGAGAATTCCTCGGAATATTACTTCTCCCATAACCATTCATCAAACCATTCCCAAAAAATGACTTCGACGACCATGTTTAGCTGAGGTAGAAGCATCTTCCACCTTAGAAGAGTGCTCCCCTTTAGATGAAGATAGTCATACAAAACTTCATGACGGAGGTCGTAACTGTGAAGTGCGAAGCACATCTCCTTGTTCTCCAACCATGCCTTGCCGGCTAAGCCATCTATGGCACTTGTGAATGCGGGAACTTAATCTTCTAGAGTTCACCACGAATGATACCAATACTTTTGGGGTGCGCTATGGACCATCAGGGGCACAGGCACCTTGGCCTTATCCCAATACAGATGGTTAGTCAAGGCCTCTGACATTTCCTTGGAAGCACCTTGTCAGACCCAACTCATCTCACGCGACAATATTTTCATGCTCAAGACTTGTTCTTCTCCTTGTGGTTGGACCCCTTTGGCATGGGTGTTATTGGAAGCATCGCACCTCCTCTCTTGGCACCACGTTGCGAATCTTTGCGGCGTCCTCTAACCATGAGTAATGCATGGACAAGTTAAAGTTTTAATTAGCGCTAAGTGATTAATTTAAGTGTATAATTCAGTGGAAGGTGTGGCTATCAACAGTCGCAGGGTTGAACCCACTCTGATAACATATGTAACGACCCCGTCATTATGACAACAAGCGACGTACAACAGGAATTTTTTTGTTTCTTTTTAAATTTAGCATTGTGTTAGGAAATTAAAACACCAAATAGGAGCGATGCCATCCACATAACAAGCACATAAATTAACGAAGCAAAATAATGTGTTAATAATCGAATACTACATGACATCACCATGTACCATGACACGCATGTCGATGTATTAACACAATAAATAACAACAGCTAAATCAACAGAGTCTACGATCATCGACCCCTCAATCCATTGATCCTAAACATCGATTAACAAGGCACACAAAGAATCATTTACAGATCTCATCAGACATCATATCCTTTTCAATTTGCGCAAGCAATCTAGTGTACAATAGTCATTCGTTAATAATTTAAAGGCACAATAAAAGTTGTCAGCTCATCATTCGATAGAACATTAATGATACAAGCAAGTGTTGTTCTTCAACCATATGACCACAAACGAGGATGCGCGAGCTATAAGAGTTTATACATAAGTCGCGTAAGTAAATCTAATGAGAAGCCTAAAATTAAACATCGCCCAGAGTTGAGGTGCAACAATATTATCAATAAATTTCTTGCGCAAGATCTAAGGTTGAACATTCTTTCACCACAACATAGTTCCATTACGTGCAATAATCCAAAAACCCGAGTCCCAATAACAACCATGAGAGCATAGAAAAATTCCTTCCATTAGATAAGGATCTACTTAAAGTTATTACAAGTAAGTTCAAGGTCAAGTCGTTAAGTCACGCATCCAACAAGGGTTCAGGTTTCATGTCCCGTAACCGGTACAAAGTGTAATAAACCAACAAATAGATGGAAGGTCCTAAGAATAACAAAAAGTGTGACACAAAATTTACATAACGTTTTCCTAAAATCCACAAGGAATTCAATCATCTCCAACCCACGGAAAGGACTCCAAGTTACCTTACTTATCCGGTGAAGAAACCTAGGAAGCTTAACCAAGAGTGGGCCATATGTAAGATTTTAGGAGTTAACTTATATAGTACATAAGGAGCTTGAACTAAAAACTTCATAACATGACAATGAATTCAACTGCTTACACGTCTACGAAGGGATCAACAAATAAAAACAAAATCTAAGGAACTCCCGCAGTGAGCTTCTTATCCCTCTTCACCCAATCGAGACCTCGACACCATATTAAATGGAAGCATCTACCTAGATCTTCTTAAATGGAAGCATAGACCTAGATCTTCTTATCCGTATTCACCCTATCGATACCTCGACACCATATTAAATGGAAGCATCTACCTAGATTTGATAACAAGTACTGACCCATCCTATACTATAGCATTCACGACGGTAACCCAGTCAAGAGCATTCAATGAAAATTTTAAGTAGGGAAGATGAAAATTACATCAGGTATTAAGGCTATCACCTCTATCCATTTAAATACTGGTGGGTACGAGCTTAGAGTATTAGAGGAAATTGAATCCCAACACTAATTGTATCTTAAATACTTACCACTGTTGATAAAATTCCTTCAATTTTACATCTGTCTTCATGCGCAACCCACTTTTACAATGCATGTGTTCTACCCAAGTCAACCTTTCTTTATTCAAAAATACAAAGCTCATTTTTAATTGTTTACACACTTAAGGAATGCGTTGATGCTGGTTTTAGTCAAGAGGAATATGTAAAAGAATATCTGAGTTTCCTAACGCACCTGCGCGTCAATACAACGAGTAAGGTAGTGGTATCCTTACCCTCCCAAATCTACTAACGGGGGGTAGATTTCTTGTCCATCCATTATGCCTGCAATTAATGAAGGGGGATCGCGGTGAAAGGGTATTTTGTTTGGCAATAAAGGTAAGGACCGTTACGACATAAATCTGGCTATACCAGACAAAATGTTCATTGATACCTTGTCCCAACGATGCAGGGCATCTCAGAACAAACACGAGATCCACGGGTGTTCTGGGCGAGGTCTAGAAGTGAATGCTCACCCGTAATGGGACGTGTAGTGGATGAAATAGATATCCCAACACACAGAGAACACCGGAATTCGATCTAGTAGAGGGGGTGGTCGAAATCAGAGGTGGAGGATGCATGCATATCCTGCACAAGAGGGACTACTACTGAATTAGTTTAGTTACAGAAAACAGAGTGGTTTCATCGCGAAAAAACCTTTAATTAAAAGTGCTCGAGAAATTAAGGTATGTCCCTCGAGAAGAAGGTGGATCACGGAACACGTAATATCATGAAGTGGAGCATGGAGAGGAACGCCTCAATGAGGTTATGAATCATGCTTTAGTGATTTAGTCCTTGGAAGTGACTATTCTTAGGTTTCGCAGGTGCTTGAACCCTGCAATGAGTCTCTATTCTAAAGCAGCCCAACCCATAAGAGAACGTTCAACCAGTTGGATAACCAGTTCGCTAACTGAAGGATCTAATTCCAATGCGCAGTAGGCCAATGGGATTTCGCCATGCACAATTCGCATCATGAACGTGTGGGGTGGTTTCCGTATGAAATGACCCGAACTTTTATGTGTGCATCAACTATTATTTGGTGTCGGGAACTTAAGAACAAAGGGCGAAAGGTAAGGTAAGTGATTCTAGTTCTCACTTGACGTTCTCCCAAACAGTTGAAGGGTCGAGCAAACTGGATTTGGAAGAACGAGAAAAACAAAATTGGTAGTTTGTAAGAGCAGGCACTAGACAAGATCTGGGCCTTACTTGAGAGCATGAAACAAGTAATTCTCATGCAATGAACCCGAGCGAGAAGGTTAGACAAGCTGAAACCTCAACACCCAACTAAGGTAAAAAAACACATCAATTACATTATGCCCAAACAGTCTCAGAAATGAAAAAGGAAGAATCTTCAATGCTAAAAATTTTACAATACGACAGGGGAGCTTTACTCTCTGGAGGAATTTAGGATTGGTGGATGAGAGGCAGTAAAAGACTCAGGAGCAAGATAACATGGGATCAACTTTGAAATCGGTACCCAATTTTTTTTAGAATTATCTCAGTTCTTCATTCTATTTACACTACCACAGACTGTACTACAGATATAGGAGCACATACTACAAAATTTACATGTTCCAAACACAGCCCAAATTGCAATTAAAAGGGTTGATAAATCAATTAAATTTTGATATGCATAACCACTACGGCGACCCAAAAAAACTTGAAATCATCATATATATATATATATATATATATATATATATATCAATGCAGCCATTAGTCCTAAAATTCATAGTCCGTCAAGTAACTTATCAATCGATTTTAACTTTCAAATACAAATTCTGTGAAATTCTAAGAGATATTACATGATAAAATCATCATAAAATGAATACAAATTCAAATGAAAATACCGTAATCGATGATAGAGAATTTGAATATGTTCTTCAACGACAGTGATCTCGAGACTTCCATCGATAACATAACCAACGTTGTCTTGCTGATGTTCTTTGGCTGTTGGTGATCCTCCTCACTCCCACTTTCTAATCTCTAATACCTCACCGATACCTCTCTGTCAATGCTAGGGGTACTCTTCTTTTCCCTGAGGCCCCCAATCGAATTAATTAATTAATTCGATTTTTCTTATTTCTCTCACCCAACTAAAAGCATTCCTAAAACAGCTCCTTGGTGTCCCTTTATTCCCTTACATTTCTTAAATCACTGACGCATTACTTAAATCCTAATTGATCTCACAATTAGAAAGTTCCAAAGGTTAGATTCCCTACTAAGTTAGACATTCCCCTTTTCTTTAAATTCTCCTTTTTATCTAAGTTCAAAATTAGCAAGTTTAGAGATAAACAACAATTTACCCTTTTAATAATCTAATTATTCATTAAAATTTCACTTTAATTATTAATGTTTGAATTTTCTTTACCCCCTTCGTTACATGTCCATTTAGTTTTTTTTTCATTGTTCTACTTAGACCTAGGTTTTAAATTCACTAGGCTTGGCAACAATTTTTAAGGGAAACAATTAGTTATTATACTTTACTCATACCATCATTCATTTTAAGGCCGACTAGGTCCTAAGGAGTAATAGTTTTCTAGGTACTAGGTTTATTAACTTGCAAGACTTAAAATCACGACGTGCCCTTCAATACGACGTGCTCCAAGTGTGCCACTTACCTTTTGACTGATCTTGGTAGACGTCGAACCCTTGGAGTCAATACTCCGTTAGGTCACCTTGTGGGAGACTAAGAGTCTCTAAGGAATAACGACCCTTCCTTATTGCATGCCCCTTATAATAATCATGAGTGACTATCACAGTCGGCCCTCATGACATCGTGGATCTCTCGAACTAGGTAATCGTTAATCTATAGTTCAAGGCATGATAGGAGTGCTAGTAGGTTGTGGCAGGGTTGCTTCCACACCTCTCCCTCAATATTTCTTATTGTCATGTGTGACCCCTTTACTCTTAATGTGGCTCTGGTTAGCAAGCTATCGCGAGTCTGGATCCATCAACGAAACATGTCAACAATAACAATCAACATCATAATATATAGTCATATGTCACATATGTAATATCAAAACATTCAAACCATAATCGTCCGCCCTCTTACTCGATCCAGAGTCCAAGGAGCTCCATCAATGCCATCAACATCCTCAAATGTCTAGAGTCTTGCACACTCAGGAAAAGCAGTCAATAGCACATGTCAAAATAAATATCATAAAATAACATATCATCAAATCCACAAACATCATCATGCTCCATAATCGAATCAGTAAATCATATAGTGAACCAGATCACTTGCACACAATTGTCCACAAGAATAAGTCACATTGTCTGCGCGCAAGAGTGGGATGTTACACAAACAAGGTTGTCCCTTGTCCCCTATCCTTTTTGGCATATACATTGACAAGTTAGAAGTTTTCTTAGAAAAAGAAGGTTGTGTCGGCCCTACTCTCATTGGTATATAGTCATCAATCTTCTTATGTATGTTGATGATATCATTCTTATGGCAAGGAGTCCTCGTGATCTTGAAAACCAACTAAGAATCCTCAATGATTTTTTCTCCAATATGGGTATGACTATTAATACTGATAAGACTAAGCTCATGATTATTAAATCCAATAAGATGTTTTATGATACCTTTGTATATGACAACAACAACTTGGAGGAAGTGAACTCATACAAATATCTTGGAATTGATATTCACCACAAGATCAATTGAAATTATAACATTGAGAAAATGATTATTGGGGGATGAAAAGTTGATTATGGGCTTGAAAAAAATTGTAAATCAGTTGATCTTTGGAATTGGGATAAGAAAAAACTCATATTTGAGAGTCTTGTTACACATGTTATTCTTTATGGATGTGAATTTTGGAGTTGTAGTATCTCTCATGAATCCTGGAGAAAGATAGAGAAAATAAAAAAGAATTTTATAAGCTATAATTTGAAAATTAAAGGAAATACGCCATATCCCATCCTCCTCTTAGAAACGAACTTCTGCCCCATTGAGAGCATGGTTATGAGTAGATACATAATGTATAAGAACAAGTTAAACAACATGGAAGACAAGAGGTTTTCTAAAATTGCTTCAAAATCGAGTCATAACCACCATCGACTCGAGAGAAGATGGCATGAAGATGCCTGGTCTTGGATAAACTATTGGGGAATCATGGAAGACACCATTTTGCAAAATAAAGATATTATTAAAAAAAAAGTCAAATCAAAATTTAAGGAGAAAATGCGGTGTGATAAAGTGTTAGAAGAAAAAAAAATTAAGGTATTATAAAGACGTAATCAACCCTAATCTAGAAGATCAAATATATTTTTGCCAAGTGTAAAGAAAAAAATAAACATTGCTAATATAAGAACAAATTCTCACGAGCTCCATAGTGATACTGGGCATTGGTCAATTCCTAAAATGCCATGGGACGAAAGAGTCTGTCACCTTTGTCACGCTAAGAAGGTTGAAGATGAAAAAAAAATTCTCTTAGATTGTCCAGCCTATACCCGTACTAAATCTCATTTTCAAAATATTTGTCACACTACAAACCTTCCTAACCTCTTAACTCAACAAAACAATGGTGATCTTGGAAAGCTTCTCTTAATACTTTTCGAGCACAGAAACAAAATTCTAAAAAATCACTACTAATCACTTACCATATTAAGATATGATGGACCAATTCAATCTTAGTGGAGTTAATCATCATCATCATATATATATTATAAAAACTCCAAATTTTATATATTGAAAAAAATCAATTTTAAATAAGATAATATAATACCAATAATAATACAATAATAATAAGGTCCAATTCAATCTTAAGATATTAAACAAAGTGGAAATATTAAGGACATTTACAAGAGGTCAAATGCAAGTTCCATATACTATAACATACTTATAAAATAACATATCTAGTATAAATATCATTTCTCGTCCTTTGATAATCAATTTTTTAATGGTTTTTCCTTCCTTTTTTATCTCTCATTATCCTTTAACATACAATCATCCACTTAACTTTTTTTTTTATCATTTTCCTTTTTTCCATTTTTATAAAAAAAATCCACATTAATTCGTTGAAAATCCAAAAGTGGGATATCCTTATTTATATGTATCTCTCTACCACCTAAAAAGGCCTGACGAAAAACTATTTCTTTTTAAGATGAATGTTTTTAGAATCAATGAAAATAATATATATAGATACAGATAAATATAAAGAACATAATAAATTATTATTATTTATATAAAAAACAAAATTATTATTATTATTTATAAATATTATAATTTCAAAATATTTTTTTCTTAATTTGAACATGATAATTCTTTTATTAATTTGATAATTCTTTTATTAATATGAACATGATAATTCTTTTATTATTATAATAAATTTTTTCTTGAACACGATAATTCTTTTATTAATCTGATAATTCTTTTATTAATATGAACATGATAATTCTTTTATTATTATAATGATGTGATAAAATGTTATTAAAATTTAGAATAAAGAAACCGTTGGATGAACCCTTTAAAAGAATGTTACCCTAAATATAGTGTACATATAAATATATGTACATATAGAGGAAATGATAGAACGAAAACATGCAGTACTACATTAAAAATTTGAAAGGGTTTTTGTTCCAAAGTCAATATACTATACATATAGAGGAAAAGATAGAACGAAAACATGCAGGAGTACATTAAAAATTTGAAAGGGTTCTAGTTCCAAAGTTAATTCGATCAATTCTTTTTTCAAATCATAGAGGTATAAAACATTAAAAAAAAAATAACACAATATTTTGAAATGATGATCAATTTTGAATCTTATTTTATATGTATATATTTTTAATTCCATTTTATATGTATATGTATTTATATTTGTTAATTATAAATATGTTATATAATTTTTAAAAATAAATTTAATTTTTATAAATATATATTTATTCATTATTCGAGTGATTTTCTCTAAATATATGAAATCTCCTCCAAATAATGAAAATGGTTTTTAAGATAAATTCTTCAATCAAAATTAAGAAAAAGTAATTAAAATTGAGATTTTCAAGTAAAATTAATTGACAAATAACAATAATACAAAA
>JZKD02S1748069.1:149048-205166 GCA_000966675.3 Picea glauca
AACTTTATTTTTAATTATTATTATTTTTTAATTAAGTTAATTTTAATTTTAATTTAATTTAGAATTATTTACAAGATTTATCTAACATAATTAGTTCTCTATATTGAATTGTAAAACACCTCAATACTCTCCATACACAAATAGGAATGGAAGATGCAAAATAGTAATGAAATTTATAAAAAGAAGGAACATATATATATATATATATATATATATATATATATATATATATATATATATATATATATATATATAAGTAAAAGAATATCCTATTATATTAAAGTTTCAAAATTACACCATGACATGCAGGTGCCAGCTTTTCCACCTGTGAAGGAAACCGAGACAATTGGCCTCTCCAAACTAGCATGCAAGTTCAAAACCTCGTTTTGCCACCTTGCCCGATGGAAACCAGGGTGCATGACTAGTTTCAGTAGCAGTTTAATAATGCATATGCTAACGCTAACATGGCTATGAACTAGAAGAGCTATGGCTCTGATAAACATCAAAAAGAGAGAGAGTTTGAAACAATGTTGAACATGAGAACCTATTATCCGGTGTCCTCGTGGTCGTCCATCTCCTTGCCGCTTCTGACTGGAATGGCATAGAGCTGAGCGCAGGTGGGGCATTGTCACTGTGGGGTGGCACTGGAGTAAGATGCGTACATCATATCCAAGTGTTGTTTAACGTGAACAACCCTAAAGATTTGGTCGTCCACCATGCTGCGGACCTCGAAGATCAAGTTGAGGTGCTCCGGGTGAAGAAGTGGTGGCGGGGGTGGCGAATTTTTCGTCCGTCTCCTGGTGTGCATGTTGCGTTCTCTGCGGCTGCAATTCATTGTTTCTTTCTGGAAGCTCTTCCTCTACTAGGCAAGTGGCGAATTCCTCAATGGGAGCGTCGCTGGGACCGTGCACTTCTCGCAAATGGGGAGGTGGTGTTTTTGCTCCAATGCACACAGGGGGGTTCCGATTGTCCGGAACCGTAAACATGCGACTTTCAGAGAAGTCGTGGGGGAGTTCCATTGAGGAATTTCCTCGACATAGGTTCTGGGGGGTGATTCTACTGTTGTGGCCTCCGTGGGTAATTTTTTCTTGGCAAGAACCAGAGCTCGCTCGAATCGTTTATGCCTTTTCCGCCGAGAGTCGACCATGTACCACCCTGCTCCTCTGTGGGGTCTTCCTCTAGCTCGTGGAATGATGAGAACGAGGACGAGAGCTAGAACTTCCCCTGCACATCTATTCTTGCTCGTGGTATCGGTAGGTATTTATAACCACTCACTTGAATTGTAGTTTGCCACTAGCGATTACTGGATGTATGTGTGGGCATGCCATGAAATGCGGGAATAAACCCGCCATGGAATGTCTGATTGGAAGGATCATGCATTGTCTTCGAAGGGATTGGACTGAGGGTTTTAGAACTATGGCTATACGGAAGCTCGAGACTCATGGAGCTATCACACTTATGGATAGGAGAAACGAACGCAAGAATCAAGAGGTAAATCGTGTAAACTAAATGGTGGCTAGTGACTTCCTAAATAGTGGCTAGTGACTTCCAGGTTAGCCAACTTCCTGTCATCCTTACTTCTCATTTTTCTTTCTCTGAAAAAAAATATTTGGGAAATAGTTTTACTTCAAAGTTTTGCAGAGTTGGTGTGGGCCTTTTATCTCGGGGGTAGTTTTCAGTGGAAATTTTATTTCTTTGAGTATCATTCTTTAGCGAAAGAAAAACTTTTCTGCGGCGTGAAGAGAAGGAAACCATCCAAGATTTCCAGTGAAAAATATCAGAACTGGAATGTGTTTTAACTGGGAAGGTGGAAGATATATTAGAATTGCTTCAGCTCCAGATGGGGAGGATTGAAACCTTAAAGATAGATTTTCAACAATTTCATATCAGAATTGCTTCAGCTCCAGATGGGGAGGATTGTAACCTTAACGATAGATTTTCAACAATTTCATAGTACTTCTATACCGAAGCATGCGGATTCTCTGTTCAGTGGCTCAAAGAACATTGAATCTATCAATTTATTTATATCCAAACCCCGAGGAGGAAGATTCAGGACGCCGTCCTCTAGAACGCATGCTAATTGAAAAATAGGGCAGCCTCTCCTCAATTTCAGGGAAGGAAGCTCAAAGTGACACTTTACTTCAATAATCCATGTATTTTTGTGTCATTGTGTTTCTCAATCACTTTGTTGAAATATAACAAATAGTTTTTATACAGAATATTTTAAGATGTTTACATATTTTAATAAAAATGTTTTAGAATATAAAAGGATTATTTTTTATATAATAACAATAAGTTATGAAGATTAATAATGAATTATTTCACGATCTACATAATAATATCTGGATGCCTCGAGATACCCCTGAAAGCATCTACGGTTTCTGACGCCGACCTCCATGGCCTCTGGCCTCAGGGGATCACAACCCCCCTCAGCCCCCGCCGCCTCCTGATCTCTCAACGTTCCAAGCCGTGCTCCCTTCTTAATCGAAATCTGTTGAGGTAGCTCCTCTATCCCGTTTTGTTAAAAAGATGGATGTGATTCCAAAAGTGCTTGTCCACTCCCCTTCTATCTTGTTTTGTTAAAAAGATGGATGTGATTCCAAAAGTGCTTGCCCACTCCCCTTCTATCCTCTTTTGTTAAAAAGATGGATGTGATTCCAAAAGTGCTTGTCCACTCCCCTTCCTTGAGACTGCTCGCCCTCTATTTAGTTGAAAATGGCCTAATAGGGAAGTTTATTGGACTTTGGCCTTTCCCTGAAGCAATGACACAATGGTTGGAGCAGAACTGGAAGAAAATGATAGAAGGGCAGCTTTCTACATCTTTCTATGGTAAGGGTTTTTATGTTTTTCTCTTTGAAAATAAAGCAAACATAGATTTGATCTTTAGGAATAGCCCATATTTCATGGGTACTCGAGGTATGTATTTGAATAAATGGACTACAGACTACAGTCCTGAGAATGATATTCCCTCAATGGTTGCAACTTGGCTAAGGCTTCCCTTTTTAGCCCTCCGTTGTTGGAATGACAAAACCATAAAAAATATAGGCAATGCACTAGGAAGGTTCATCGATCTAGCCGAGCCACAAGATGGTTTGGAATCATGTGCACATCTCTGTGTAGAATTAGATCCGGAGAAAGGTCTTCCAGAAGCAATCCAAGTAACTTTAGATGGGTGGTCATACGTCCAAATAGTGGATTACGGACAACTCCCTTTCAAGTGCAAATCCTGTCATGAATACGACCATTTCACCAAAAACTGCCCCAAGGCGATTCGGGAGCATCGTGAAACCATAGCGCTAGAACAATGGTAACCAACAAAATGAAATAAATAAATGAACAAGGCACGAAATCAACAACATGAATGAAAAAATGACTCCAAACCTCCCTCACCAAGCAAAGGGAAATCCCCAATACAAATTAATGATGAGGCTGAAAGTAGTAAAAAAAAATACGACCCCCTGGGAAATTTAGAAGAAGATTTCATCAGCTCAAGAGAAAACACAAAACATAGTCAGCCAGATTAGGATCCTAATCTCACATCGCCCCCATTGGATATCGATCGACAGCCCGAGGAACCTATTCAAGCGCTGAAGGACGATAGTGAGGAAGACTTGGGAGAAGATATGGATATGGAACTCTCAAAGAATGCTAGAGCTACGAAAGTAGGAAGGAAACCAAATAAAACTAGAAGGGAAAAAGAGACCAATTAGGACAAGGAACTAGGGACTCAACCAACACTGGAGGAAATTCTCAGAAAAGAAGGAAAAAGTGGGAAGGCTCCAGCAACAAAGGGACAATCTCAGCCCACGAAAGGGGGGGCAACAAAACATAATAGTAAGTAATGAAGGTAGTCTCTTGGAATTGTAGAGGAATGGGTCAGAGGGAAGAAAAAAAATACATGGGAAAGATCATTCAAATATAAAAGCCCCATATCCTCCTAATCAAGGAGACAAAAATGCAGGGAGTTGAGGCCCAATGAGAAATGAAGCAAATATGTAAAACAAGCAGTGGAACGACGTTGAATTCTAGAAGCGCATCAAGAGGGATCTACATGCCGTGGAATACCCAACTCTACGAAGAAGAACAAACAGTTAAATCTACTCACTGGACGCTGGTAAAACTAAAGCATCTTCAATCAGGTATCATCTACCCCATTTGTAATGTTTATATGCCAAATCATTATTGGGGAAAAAGGGAGTGTTGGGATTTTTTATTGAAAATTAAAGAGCTAGGAGCCCAAGGCAACTACATTATAGTAGGGGATTTTAATACAACCCGACATCAAGGGGAAAAGAAAGAGGCACCACTGTAAGGGACCATTTTAGGGAACATATGGAGGATCTGATCTCGGAACTATATATGTTTTATGTTCATCCCTCCAAAGGGAAATACACTTGGAACAATAAAAGGCCAGGGGTGGGGCACATAATTACCAGACCTAATTGTTTTCTCATTCATAGCTCTTTACTCTTCCGCCCACTTTCCATCTCTTCCCAAATTATGTCTTGGGGCATTTCATACCATCATGTGATATCCCTATCCTTCATCAAATCCGAAAATATGGGACACATTCCTTTCAAATTTAATCCAATTTGGTTAGAGTCCCCATATTTTGTCCCCCTAATCTGCTCAATCTAGTCAACCTGGGTGGATGGAACTCATGTTTACATTTGGGAGAAAAAGCTAAAAAAGGAAAAACAAGCAATAAAGGACTAGGTTAAAGTATCACTCCACAACACAAAAGGAGAAGTGGAAAGATATAAAAAGAAACTAGAATCTCTACAGGAGGAAATGGACACTAGTGAAATACAAACCAGACATCTAGTGCAGGAGAAAGAGAACTTTCAAAATTATTTAAGGGTGCTCCACAACGATGAAAAGGAACGGAGACTAAAATCTATAGATTTGTGGCTCCAAGCAGAAGACAAAAATACTTCATTTTACCATAAGCATGCCAAAGCAAGACATCACAAGAACATAGTGGAGGAAATAAAAAAATCCACAGGAGGTGTACTCAATTCCTTTGAGGAGATAAAAAAGGAAGCCTTCTCTCACTTCAAAAATCTCTACACCTAAGATGGAGTAGACAATAGAGAGCAGAGTTTACAGTTCATGGAACATATACCATGACTGATAAAGGAACAAGATAACCAAGAATTGGCTAAGGTGGTCAGATAAGCAGAATTTAAAATAGTTGTCTACCAATTTTATCCCAATAAATCCCCCAAGCTGGACGACTTCACTCTCCATTTCTATCGAAATTGTTGGGAAATTATTAAAACGGATTTAATCTGTATGATCAGATATGTCCAAACTACTTGCAAGTTAGAAGGAGCCACTAATACTTCTTTTCTTTCCGAGATTCCTAAAGTAAAAAATGCAAATGCCTACAAAATCCTATAGAAAATATAGCAAATAGGATAAAACACATGCTCCCTCAGATCATTCTCCCAAATCAAGGAGACGTTGTGACTAGAAGGAAAATTTGGGACAACAACATTCTGGTGTAGGAGGCCATTCATACCAGTGTTACAAATAGAGCAAAAGGAATAATAATCAAATTCAATATGGAAAATGCCTTTGATCAAGTGAAACATGAGTTCCTTTTTGACGTGCTAAAAAAAATTGGTTTCAACAACTCCTCTGTATCCTAGATTAAGGCCTGCATTTCGTCCCCTTGGATATTTCCCCTAATAAATGGGAGCCCAACTCTGTTATTTCAAGCCACAAGAGGACTTCAACAAGGATTCCCACTCTCTCCAATGTTGTATATCATCATGGAAGAAACCCTAAGTAGAAGGATGGAGCATGAAAGAGACACCAGAAATACTCTAGGGCTGAAAATAGCTAGGGGTGTCAGAAGGATAAATAACTCGCAATTCACTGATGACACTCCTCTTTTTGGAGGAGCTTCACAAACAATGGCCAAAAGATTCAAGCTATTTCTTGATCAATATGAAATAGCCTCCGGGGGGATTATGAATAAACATAAAATCCAAATCTATGATTGGAACATAAAAGTGAGTACAAAGGCTAGAATTGCCAGCATCCTCCAATTCTCCTTCTCAATAGAATGGAAATATTTCAAGTACCTTGGCACACCCATCAATATCAAAGCCCTCCCCAAGGAGGCTTGGCAGATAATTCTTCAAAAACTCAAAGACCAATTTGAAATTTAGGGAGAAATGTGGTTGAATCCAGCAGGTAGGATCATCTTAATAAATTCAGACTTATACTCCTTTCCAATCTTCCAACTTTCATCCCTCTACGCACCAGTGGGAATTAGAAAATAAATCACCAGAATTGTCAGGAAATTTCTTTGGCAAGGGGGTAAAGACAATGATAAAAATTCCATATGGTAAACTTGTCTATTGTTTGAGCCCCTAAAGAAAATGGGGGACTGGGTATTCGGGACCCAAAAACAATAAACTTAGCCCTGGGGGAAAAGATAATCTTGCATGTAATCACTAGAGGAAACATACAGTGGAAAAAAGAAATCTGCAATAAGTACCTATCCGAATTTATAAAAATATGTATGGATGTTGTAGACCTTCATCAATCATGTTCCCCCATATGGAAGTTAATTCGGGAATCAATTTCTCTCATCCAAAGCCACCTCAGATGGACCCCAGGAAATGGTAAAGAAATTAAGATATGGGAGGATCAGTTCTTAGAGATGGGAGTACTCTCCAGCATTCCTTTTCTTGACCAATTCAAGTGCTTTCTAACCTCAATCGGAAAAACCATTCTTTGATATATTTAATTGGAATAAGAATGGTGCTTGGTAAAACTAGAATCAGGGAGATGTCCCCCCATCCTACGAGATAATGCTAAGTAGTTCCTCCTGATGGTCTCAGGGTCTACCCCAGTTTGCCTTAGTTAAAAGGACAACATAAGCTAGGGTGAAGCAGGGTACATAGTGAGAATGAGTTACAAACAAATCCTTCAAGAAAGAAATTTTCCAAACAAATATGTCACCTGGAAAGGAATTTGGAGCCCAAATAGCATTCCGAAGACAAATATTTTATGTTGGCAATTGGCACATAATAAGCTTCTAACAGGCAAAAAATTGAACAAAAGAGGATATATGGGGCCTTTCATATGTGCTCTGTGAAACCAAAACCTGGAAAGCACTAACCACCTCTTCCCAAATTGAAATTTCACTAAACAAGTGATGCATAGCATCTACTCAGAGCTAGTTCCTCGAATATCCTAGCCGAGAAGCAGTAGAAGTTTTATTGGAAAATGGGGAAAACACTACAAAGGGTCACTACATAGGAATCCAAATCTAAGTCGAATTTTGAAGGCCTTGATTAAATTTGTATGCTGGCAAATATGGCTGGCAAGAAACAAAAGAATTTTCAAAGAAAATCTAGTCCCCCCCAGTAGTTGTAACAATCACGGTTGGTCAATTGGGGGAGTTCAACTCGTCGAGGAACATAACAACCCAGGAATGTGGTCCATTGCAAGTAGATGAAGAATTATGGCTAAATAAAATAAACCTCCATGCATTCCACCCCATCACCTTGCCAAGAAACTCATCATGTTGGCAGCTTCAATTCCCCCCCCAAGATTTCAAAAATTGGCTAAACACCCAAAAGAGTCATGTTCTATGTTTTGATGGTGCCTCAAAAGGGAACCCAGGGGAGGAAGGTGTGGGAGGGGTTCTGTTCAGCCCTAGAGGACACAGATTTCTAACTTACTAGTGTAATTTGGGTATAACCACCAATAATCTAGCAGAGGCATATGCACTACTCAAAGGAGCTCAAATAGCATAGGAATGATAACTCAACCAATTTATCATTATAGGGGACTCCAAGAATGTAATTTGGTATTTAATAAAAAAAACAACCCCGAATAATTCAAAACTAAAAAGGCTCATAAAAAGAACCATAGATACACTATCTACCATGATCCCTACCTTCTATCATATTTGGCCCATAAACAATGGGATAGTAGACGAACATGCTAATCTATCTATAGGAAGAGGCCCAGGTCACCAAGAATTCTTGGGAAGGTTATTTTTTATATATCCCCCGTAATGCCTCAATCCCCTCGTGTCTATGCTCCACCTGGCAGCCACCTCCACCCATATTTCTATCAAAAAGGTATTTCGGGATAGTTGAACGTCAAGCGAGGGGGATCTGTGTACTTGAATATCCTTTGGATCGTGGGAGATAGTATGTTGCAGTTCACATTTTTGGATCTCTTGGGCCACAAGGAGTTTATACTCCATGGGAACCTACTACTAATGTCATTCCAAGCCCACCCAGTCTCCATCTCCCTCACCTCTTCATTAATTTTGCTTAATTTAATGGCTTGTGAAGGGATTGAAGCCATGTCATGCAACATGTGGATGTTGGCAGAGCCTGTCACTACCTCTTTTGATCATCATTCCTTCCCTAAACTCACACAGACTAGGTTCTCATCCACAAGGGGAATTCAGGATGGGCAGAGCCCGATTCACTATCTCTGCCATCTTAGGAAGAATTTGGGAATGCATAGTTTTCCTTGGGAAGGGAGTTTTAAAATAAAGGCAAGCTAGAACTGAGAGAAAAAATCTAGCAGACGTGGTGAAGAAGGAAAGGAAGCGACAAGCAAAGAGGAATTTGCTATCAACAATGGAACTAGCATGTCCAAAGGCTATAATAGAGGCAACTATAGAGGTGAAATTTCCCGTGGAAATAATGAAAGGCTCCAAATTGTTTTTGTCTGCCTCACTATCAATTCAAATAGAGGAGAAGCAACCAAAGGCAATACTAAAAAATGAAATTATAGAGGCTGTCAATACATACAGGACACAAAACCAGGAAGCATAAATGACAACGCAGATGTAGGCTCCAACAACAATCTTAGGAAGGTTTCAACAACAAGATTCTTTGCTAAAATGGCCCAGCGTCTAGGTCATGAGAGGTTGGAGGAAGAGTTAATGGAAGACAACTTCTCCACCACCCAACAATTGGCCCTGCGGTTGGACTCTCATAGCTACACTTTAAACTTCACACTGGAAACCCTGGTGCAACACTGCACCCTTATCAACCAGCTTCAAGATGAGGTCGATTTTCTTAGACGACAAGGGGAAAGAATTGAAGCAATGCATAAAGTCAAAACACACAACTCTACAGAGAAAATCCAGAATGAGGATATTGGGAGAAGGTTCGACCCAATACTGCTAGACCTAAATGTAGCCATTGGAACACCACCAGAAGAAGAACGAGACCCCGAGGAAGATCATCAGTAAGAAAAGCAATAAGGCTTTACCGATTTTGCAAAAATGGTGAAGTATTATTATTTATGGGTGATAGTTATCTCTAGATGAGCCTAATAAAATAGATTACAACAATAGATTTTGTGGACAACTCCTTGTAGCAATATTTTGTTGAAATTATGTAGTTGGTCTCCCATACTAGCACCCCTTTTTGTACTCTGGGACTTTGGCCATGCCCTTTATATATATTAAAAAAAAATCAGTTTTTGTAAAAAAAAAATAATGAATTCTTTGAAATGTTTTAGGGTTTGTAAAAAGTTTGATAGAAATATATAATATCTATGTGTTTTAGCTTATAATAGATAAGATATTTTGTAAGATATATTATTTTTTTGAATTATTTTATTACTTTTATTTAATTATAATAAGAAAATTATAATTAGTTTGGAAAATAAATTGGATATCAAATCTATTAAAGAAGAAATGCATAAGTTAATTGATTTGTATCATGAGCATAATAAAAAAACATTGAACTTCAAAATTTTCCATATAGGAGATCTATAAGACAAAGACACACTAAGAATAGTAAAATAAGAACTAAAAGCAAATCACTAAATGAAAAAACTTGCCTCATAGAAGCAAAATGTATAGGAAAAACAATTGACTATAAAAATAGGTTGATTCATGTCAAAGTTAGTAGTAATGAAAATAAATATGGCATACTCAATAACTATCCAAAGCTAAAAGGGTCAAGAATATTTATAAATTAAGACCTCATACCACAAGACCAAGTAAAGAGTGAAGTTCATAAGGTAAAAGAAGCCAAAAAATAATCCAAATGAATAATAATTACAAATCTAAAAAATATGTAATTCAATCATAGCAACTTTGATGATGATCATCATCATATGTTCATATTTCTAATTTTGTTATATTCTCTACATTATCTATCCATAAATTTTGATTTATAATTTTATTATATTTTCACATCAATTAAAAATCACTTTATATTTATGTTTTACATTTTATCATAGTTTCACTGAACGAGCTCCCCACATTTCCAACATCTCTAAAAGCTTTCTTTTCAGAATTTGGGAGCTTTTTGGGAGCTTCAACATCAAAGAAACGGGAGCTTGGGAACATGTTTCCTAAACAAAGAGATTTAAATTAGAATCATATTAAATTAAAATGTAAATATATTTATTTCATTATTACAAATACAAAATTTCTTACAAATATTTTCATTATATTTATTCAAAATATCACTATAAAACTAAAACTAAACTACAACTAAATATTATTTCAAAAAATAGTTAAGTAAAAAAACTTAATAATACTCACTTTATAGTTGTGGATATGAAAAACTTTTAAGACATGTAGGTTTTTCTTCAAGCCCAAACTAAACATGAAGGTAGAATAAATCAATATCCTGTCCACTACAAGCATTTGTTTCACTTAGTAGCATTTGTTGGATATTAAAGTTTTAGTATTGTGTTAAATATATTCATATGGATATTAAATGTATCAATATCTCTATACATTGTAATCTAAAATATCATTGTAATTTAAATTATTTTTTATATATATTATTGTCGCTCCCAAATTTAAGTTTCCTGTAAATTTGAGGGAAACTTCTAATCGAGAGGGGTGTAGAGTATGTATACCTCCATAGACTTTACCAGTCAAATCGGTGGCTTGTCCCACAAACAAAGGTGTCTCATACATCAATTTGATGTCTGGCTTAGCGGTGACCTTAAAAATAGATTATTATTATTATTATTATTATTATTATATTTATCTGATTTGATCTAAATAGAAATTAGACCATAATTATAGCCTTTTTTTAATAATAAAAAAATAAAAATATTAATATTAGATCTTAGGATCAATAATGTTTTAATATTAATCTTTATTATTAACATGGATGGAAATTTAACCGCTCAAAACTAAATATATTAATAGCCACATGACTCGGTAAACTTAAGGATGATTAAGTTTACAAATATTGTCTTTGAAGTTTAGATGTATTAAGTTTAACCCTAACAATTAGATCTCTTTTGGAGAATGTCTTTAGAAGGAAATCTAATGCATTTTGAAAAAGATGATCGAAATTGCTCGAACAAAGTCCGAGGAACTCAAGTTTCTCTAATAACAAAATGCACGAGATGCTGGATCTCAAAAATTGAATATGGAGTGACTCTGAACCAAACAATTAAGTTTTATAATATTGTACTGGTTGATAGATTTTGTCGATTTTGTTGGACTGTCCAAGGAAAGGTAAATTGTTAAATCTTATTGATATTGACAATAATTATGCTCCTTCTACTTTTAACCTTAGCTTGATCGAGACACAACGAGCTACGAAAGGAAAACTTTAAATATTGTTGATACGGAAAAGAATTATGTTCTTTCTACTTTGAACCTTAGCCTGATCGAGACAGAACGGGTGGCCGGCAGGCCGGTGAATACTTGAAGAAGAGGTTTCCTCAACCTTTTCTGTATCGGTCAAACTGCCTTTTCCGCCTCTAGATCCAGAGGACAATAATTTGTTGTAAACTTGAATATACAAAAATATCCTCTGAAATATATTAACCCGAAAAAAGATATCTACACTTGTTCTAAATTCTGTATAAATCAAGTACACACGCAAGGGTTCGCATATATTCCACCTTATCCGTGTTACATGAACACGTCTTCCACACTCTCGTTCTCTTTGTCACTTTTATATACTTTTTTGTGGTTGTTTTGTTTTGAGATTTTTGAGAGATGGCAATTATATTTTGGTGTAGATTCTCTATAATCTACATCAAATTGGTGTATTAGACCTCTTGTTTGTGGAACAAAGAATCCTCTCACCTCTCTAGATTTGAACTTGTAATTTTTTAAGAGGAAGTACATGTCCTTAACTATAAAACTCACTTAGACTATATATATATATATATATATATATATATATATATATATATATATATATATAAGTGATTAAAAAAAGTTTGTTATTAAACTTGGAATAACTTAAAAGATAATTTTATTAGAAAATGTTTTTGTTGTTTTGGAGAGGGATTAAAGTGTGTCTTTCTAAGATATCTGTATATAGAGAGACTTAAGGACCATGATACATGAAATTGATCAATGGTGCTATTAATAATTATTAAAAGAAGTTTATATATATAAGGGCATGATACATGTAATTGATACATCATGAAATTGATTGATAGTTTGTAATTAAATTTACAAAAACAAAATACTTTTATTAGATAATGATTATGAATTTTGGTTGTTTTGGGGAGGGATTAGAGTGTCTTTGTAGGGTAACTTTTTTTTAAACATCTCTTAATTCAATAGTGTAAGGTCCTCGATTAGAAGGGCGTGGGCACTCTCACCCAAGTCCTCAAGGGGACGAAATTTGAGGTTTCTCTAGCACCCAAGAGTCGCACTAGTTGGGCAAGTGGGAATGTTGTGAACAGGAACACGCCAAGGAGATTTCCCAAGCATGAGGTGAAGCATGGGGCACACCAAGAGGTAGGGATGTGAAGGTTGACAAGTGAACTCGTTTTTTTGTTTGGGTGCATTGGTCTGCGAACGGGCACAACACACCCAAAGGATGTGATAATTTGTGAAGGTGACATTTGGAATCCATATAAGAACAAAAAGAACAAAACCAAGAAGGAATAGAAAAAGAGGACAAGATCAACACCAAGGCTCTAAGCCAGACTCAGACAAGGAGGGGTGTGCTCCCTCAAGGAGCCAAGTCACTCCACATGAGAGGACTTGTGATACCTTGAGGTGATTTTTTGGACAGAATTAGGATGACCTTCTTTGGATCGAGTATAGAAGTTGGAAAATTGACTTTGGAGTTTAGGGAAGTCTTGTCACAGGTTTGGGTGAGGCATGCTATGAGATAAAACCAAAGGTCTCTGTGAAGTCTTGTGACAGAGAAGAGACAATGATTTTGGGGTGGGCATACGTCTCGGGTGCACCACAGAGAAAGTTGTTGCAATGGAATAGTCTTGGTGTGACAAATATATACATACGAGTGTCTGGGTGAGGTGAGGTGACTCGAGCAACTCTGTCGACGTTGTAAACTGACACAACAGTGCTCATATTGTCACTATTTCACAATAGTAAGACTTAGCTAGGTGTTAGGAATGTGTTGTTCCACCCACACTATATATGTGTGTCTATTTTTTTTGCAAGTGTTCTTTTGTTTCACATGTTCATGGATGTATGCTTAAATGACTAAGTGTTAAGTTGTTAACAAATAGTCTAAGTATACAATTGAGTTTCAATAGAGTAAGATTGTGACTTGTTCGTAGCCTAGAATGAAGTATGGGTATGCTGTAGGTGAAGAGAAATAGTCTGAACAAAGTATCCATGGTGTTTCCAAGTAAGCAAGTGAGAACTACCATGGTGTTGTATGACCTCTAGAGGTGCACGATCATAATATCTAGGAAGGAATCTTATAGGGACATGAAAGATGGTATCGGTGTTGATTTCGGTTAACATATTGGCTATTTCCTCACCACTATATTAGTGATAGATTATATCAAAGAATATTTGGCTCTTCACCATTGTAGTTATTAGAATAATGGTGTTCAGGTGCAGAGATAGTTTGATAATAGACTTAGTGAAGGTTCATTAAGGTCTCATAACCTTTCGTAGAGATAGTCTAGGAGCAGACTTGGTTGGTTTGATTTGTAGTGAAATTAAGTTCCAAACTTATGAGCACATCTTGAGAATATCATGCACAAAGTTTTTGGTGAAAAGAAGCACTTGGGTAAGGAAGAAGAACACATGACTTGTCACATATTTGATACATGACCTGTCACATATCTAATCACATAAGTTATCACATTCGTGACTGCAGAAGTGATTGTAGAGGTTGACCAAAATAATGATCACATAAGTGATCGCAAAGTGGAGTACTTATGGGTTGCGATGAAGTGGGCACACCTTTTTTCATACTTAGGACATGGTAGGTGGTCATGCAATGAGTTGAAGCACTTGGGTGAGTTGGGTAACTTGATGCGACCTAGAATAGCTTTGCAACAAAGTAGTTGGTTGGGAACATTTTCATCATGACATATTCATGTCATGCATCACCGAGAACAATAGTTTAGTCAAGATTGGTTCGAGGATGATTGGGTCAATTGCAGACTTTATATGAGATAGTGTTGGCAGCCATTTTCATTACGATCTTTTCCTTACAAGCTACCTACACAAGGGTTTTGAACACTCAATACTCATCGCAATTTAAAAAAAAATGACACTATTATCTTTCGCTTTCACGTACCTGCTTTTCATTTTCATTTTCATGACTACAAGCGTGAAAACCTACAGTTGGGATTCATGTTGATTGCATTAAAATGATCTTTTGGATTGTTATGAATCTATCTATTTATTTGGTCGTAACTCTTTTACCTCCAACTCAACACTGGTCACACATTTATTAAAACACCGAACCACCAATCACTTTGCATTTGACTATTGTTAATATGGTTTCGATTTATAAATTCGTTGATGAAATGGTTTTATTGAACACATTAATTTTGGGTCAAATCATGGTTCATTTGACATGTTGGTGTCTTTGATGTAATCATCGATGCAATATTCGACATATTGGTGTTTCTTTTAAAATTGTGCAAATGACATTGTTTATTTAACATTCAGATCAATTTTGGTTATGAATACCATGGTTTTCAATGGTTATGTGATAATTCATTTGATTAAAATATTTTTTGGACACGCACTGTTATGATTTGAATAGGTGTTGTTGGTTGTACAAACCCAACATGATATTTTTGCATGGTCTCCATTTACTCCACCACCATTGCACGCATAAGCATTAACGCTCTGTCTTGCATTTTGGGCTATCTTTGTTTGTTTTGGGGAAGCTGCGGGAAAATGGTTCTGTGTCTACCCTGTCAAACCCCCTCGCTGGTTACCCTGTTGATCTTGTGCTATTTTCCATGGCTCCTGTGGTGCAAATCGAACCCAACAGTGTCCAAACTTTGTTGTTATTTGATAATGCCCGAGAGGACCTAGAGAGGAATGGTTAGAGGGTTTTTATTGAGAAGTTCGACGGTTTCAACCTCACAGTCACTCAACAATTTTCAATTACACTTGATGGATGCAGGGCCAAAGTTGGAGACATCCAACTCGAATTGAACGAGGATTTCCTTAGCTCAGCCACTAGTCTGCCAGCCAAAGGGCAGAAATGGTTTAAAAATTCAAAGGTTGATGAAGTACCATGGCCAATGTTGTTTACCTCAAGGAAAATCAACAGTTGCGACAAAGGTATGCTAGTTACAGCTCTTAAGTCTAGGTGGCATGATTTGTTGGTCATTATCAAGCAATTCATTACATGCGAGGGTAGATATGGTTTAGTTTTCCTATACCACCTCCGACTTCTCATGAGTTTCATAGATTTTCCTTTAAATATGCCACATTTCCTCCTTCGGACTTTGTATAAAATGGATAAACATTTCAAGAGCGAGAAAGTGGACTCCAGCCTCTTCCACCACTGTTTAATTAAAATTATTATAGTTCATCATTTGAGGTTGAGTGGCAACTCTTGGGAAGCTTTCTTGTTGAGAAATGGCATTGCCAGTCCTGAAATTGGACAAGTGGACAAAACCGTGGTCACCGAAACCCTTTTCAGGCCTTTCGTGCCCCCTCCTACACTCTTACCCTCTCTTGAACCCTCGACCTACTCGAACCCTACCCAACCGACATCCTGCCTGACTCATGCCTAAAGGATGGCAGTAAGTCTGTTAAGAGGTCTGCAAGGAAAAAGGGTAAGGGTAACAATGATGTCAATCGCAAAAGTAAAAAGGTTGTGTGCTGGGTATCAAGGTGTTCTCGCAATAAACCTAAACAAAACACAGACCAATAGCCAATTCTGTTGAGTCAAGATTTCGATTCTGAAATTGAGCGGTTTCTAACCGAGGAGTATCCATACTCACACGACCTTTTGTTCAGTCAAGCCCTATGACTACGTAACGAACCTCCCTCCGTACCTTAGAGATGACCCCAACTTCCCTGGGATCAAACTCCACAGTTGAACTGCTAGTAAATTAAGAGATTCTTCACCTGTAATGACACGGCCTGATCAACCACAGTGCAATGAATGCAACTCTTGGCTCGACCGATATTATACAGATGTCCCCCTACTCCAATCCCGAATCAAGTCCTTGGAGGACCGATTAAATGTGTTAACCAAATAAAATGACAGACTACAAGCTAATGATAAAAGGCATAAGACCACAAGCTCTTTCGTTTTCAAAAATGTAGAGGCGGTCGTTGCCATTGTTAATTCAAAAATAGCTTGATCGAATCGAATCCCTGAAACTGAGGTATGGTGTTTCAAAAGTGATTTTAAAATGATTTTGTTTGCTTTGAATTACCATAAAGGATTTGTTTTCTCAATCACATCTATTTCAATTATGATTGAATTGATACAATACGATTATGTTTGTAAATAATAACTAGCTACAGAATCGTGAGATTCTGTAGCTAGTTATGAAAATATGAATTGTTTTGATTTTACAATTAAAATACAATCTGAACAACATGTATTTTTGTGCATTTACAGGTACACATGAATTTCAGACGAAATTAGATCGAATTTCAGACGAAATTAGATCGACTGTGGCATTTTTGAACATGATTTTTCTTTACATACTTTTGGATTGGGTTGTTAGTTTTAGATAGGAACAAGAATTTGGGAGATTGTATTCCCATAATTTTTGCAACAATTTTGATAATTCCCACAAGGAATGTTTGATCCTATGGCCTTTTTATATGTATTATTTTTTGTAAACAAACACCATCATTGCTTTGGAGCAGAGACTACGGATTGATAATTACTCACATTCGAATTAAAGTAGATGTTTGTATGGATTTAGCTTCAATATATCATACTTTTGTTCAAGTTTTTTGTGCATTTCAATTTGTAATCAAATTATTGACTACTTTAGATATCATAATTTGTTACAGGTTGATGTGATGGGATTTAAATAGTGTCCATATTTGATGTCTCCCATTTTACATACAACAATTATCCTGTTTCAATTTAATGAACAGAGGGTTAATCTTCTTTATTAAATAGGCAGTTATATGCAAATCTTTGCAGTGAGATTTATCTTAATGTAATCATTGGTAAATTATAAAATTGTTGTTGCTACATCCTTTACATGTTTTGTCGTTAGCATTCAAAAGCGTTGTTGCTTCGTGTTTACGCAAAGTATTGGGAAATCTGGTGCCGGTTGGCCTCATCAAATAGTGAACATAGATTCCTATGTACAGGACAAGTGGGAGATGATAATTTCAGGTCAGTTTGCTATTTTATTTTAATAGTTTAATTAATATAGGAATTCTCTGTAGTTTAGATATATAATACAAATTGTTATTTTTATTGCTTAGTTACATAGCTATCATTTCATTTCTTTTTCATAAAAGTTATAAAAATAAAAAAATACTAGCTTCGCTGTCATAAGACAATTCATGTATGATTTTGCAGATTTCGATCAAAATTTGCATTTTGTAAATACTGTATAGATAACAAAGATTTAATCGATACACTGTATATTTAATAAGTAGGATTACTATTTTAGTAATACTAATTAGCGAACTGTGAATATATATTAGACTTGTATATAGTTGCAACAACTGTTTTTCACTTAGCTAGTTTCTTTAGTTTAGTTTTTTCACTTTCCGAGGACATAGATCAGCCAACGGAGCTGCTAAACCCGTCAGAGTGGATTAATCCAAATGGCTTGGGTTATTTAGACAACCCCGGACCGGATTCACTCTTCCAGTTGACGAGCGGTCAATTTCTCCCGTCAACAGGTAGCTCTTTGAAAAGCTATGTTATTTTGTTAGTAGCCATATGGAGACCTAGAGTAGCTTCGCAACAAAGTAGTTGGTTGGGAACATTTTCATCATGACATATTCATGGCATGCAGCAACGAGAACAATAGTTGAGTCAATATTGGTTGGTGGATGATTGGGTCAACTGCAGTCTTTATATGAGGTACCTCTTTGAAAAGTTATGCTATTCAGTTAGTAGCAGTATGGGGACCTAGAGTAGCTTCGCAACAAACTAGTTGGTTCAGAACATTTTCATCATGACATATTCATGTCATGCATCACTGAGAACAATAGTTGAGTCAAGATTGGTTGGTGGATGAGTGGGTCAATTGCAGTCTTTATATGAAGTACCTCTTTGAAAAGTTATGGTATTTAGTTAGTAGTAGTATGGCATAAAAGTCGTGTAATGTACCTCAAAAATTGTCACAAAAAAAAATAAAATTGTTTGTACAATTATCCTTGCATAGTTTCAAGATTCAAGTAATTAAGTCTTATGTTATAAAGCTTGAGTTTGAAAGTTTGTTAGAAACCTTACTATCATTCATTGTCTTTAATATGCAACTTAAAACTTCCTACTTGACGATACAATAAGTGTATACTCCTCCCTTCAATGTTATTTAAAGTCTTGTAAAAAATTACCAATATTTTCTTGTTTGATGATGCCTATAACACTAGCACAGACTTAACCATACAAGTGACTTGTAAACAGGTTTATTACTTTCATACCTCTAATCAGGAGGAAGATTCTCTAATGTTTTCCTACTAGTCCAAACATCAACACACAACAACTCCCAAAATCATGAAAGGTGAACAACATGTCGGGATTTCGGAGTTCAGAATTTCACGAGTACAACAACCAACATAAACACATAACAATTCTTGAAATCACGAAAAGTGACCAGCATTTCGGGATTTCGAAGTTCAGGATTTCGCAAGTACAACAACCAAAATCAACACACAACAACTCCCGAAATCGCGAAAAGTGACCAAAACTTCGGGATTTCCAAGTTCAACATTTCACGAGTACAGAAGCCAAACATCGACACACAACAACTCCCGAATTTAGACTGTGATTGTAATTTTAATACCGCGATAGGTGTTATCTATTGAAAGAATTATTTCAAATTTAGAACAAATAGATGCATAGTATTTATTTCAAATTTAGAATAAATAGATGCATAGTATCAGTTACACAGAAAAACATTCAAGAACATAAAGGTTTACATTAACGCAATTAGATATAATCACTCAACAGATACATGACATCAATCAAACATAGACATTCGAAATAAAGAGGGGTAGATCAACATATCTAAATCCAATCTGCGGGAAGACAAAGGGAGAAACCATGTTCCTCCCAATCATAGAACAGGGCAACCAAAAACTACTTGCCCGATTCACCCCATAGCCTAACCATGAATCCATGAGGGTGAACTTGGAGACTCCATAGCAATATTCCAAATTTTTTAACAGTTAACCCCTTGCCTCATACTTGCTCAGCAGTTCTCATAACCACAAGAGGACTCACAATCCTTTCCCAGCATACTTGGTAGGGTCCTGCCTCCTCGCATATGCTAATTATCATTTTTTGGCTAGGTCTTTTTCCCTCCTTTGGGGATTTTCACAACTTTCTTAATCCCTGATTTTCAGGGGATGCCAGTGGCCAAATCTATGATTTGACACTTATAATAATCATCCCAGAGGTAGTTCCAACATTCTCACCACTCACGGAGTCATGGTCAGTTGATTTTTAACATGGTTTTTCAATTTGTCCTCCTGCATTTAATATAAAAATGTTATGTTTTTATACAAGTGTCATAGTCAACTAGTTAGTTGAGTCAGATCAGATATCTTCCCAACAGTCACAATAATTAATTACAATTATTAAATTCGAAATTCGAAATTGCCATAAATGGCAAAAATTTTCCATATTCAAATTTTCCAAAAACGAAAATAAATTTCCAACACATTTCAAAAATAAAAATATTTTATTTTTGGGGGATGTCACATCCTTTCCCCCTTCAGTAAAACACTATCCTCAGTGTTCATTCATTTCCTAGAACAATATTGGATGAGATTTCCACAAATCTCTTTCCAATTCCCAAGTGGCCTCCTCAGGACTAAAGTGCTTCCATTGCAACTTTACCTGAGCGATGGCTCTATTCCGAAGTGTTATTTCTCTTCGGTCCAGAATGTACAGAGGTTCCACCTGGAACTTGTCTTTGGGTTCCATATACACCAAGTTCTAATCAATCATATGAGTAGGGTCATGAATATACTTTTTCAACAAAGAAACATGAAATACATTATGAATTCTTAGATTAGCTGGGAGTGCAAGTTGATATCCTACGGGTCCAATTCGAGCTAGTATCTCGAAGGGCCCACAAAACCTAGGTTCTAGCTTGGCATAGTTCCCTAACTTCAACAAACTTTTTTGAGCTTTGACCTTCATGTAAACATGGTCTCTCACTTGAAACTCCAAGTGTCTTCTTTTCTGATCTGCATAGCTCTTATGTATGTCCTATGCTTCTTTCAAGTTTTTTTGTACCTTTCTTACCATGTTCTCCATTTCTTGGAGCATCTCTGGTCCAACCATTAGTTTTTCAGCTGGGTTATCCTAGCTAATTGGAGTTGTACACTTTCTGTCGTACAGTATTTCGAAAGGCCTCAACTTAGCCGAAGTTTGGTACCCATTGTTATATGCAAATTCTACCACGTGTAGGTAGTCTTCCCACTTATTTGGTTTTGTTCTTACATACATGCAGAGCATATCCTCTATGATTTGGTTTTCCCTTTCGGTCTGTCCATCTGTTTGTGGATGATAACTCATACTAAAATTCAAGTTAGTATTTAGCCTTGCAAACAGTTCCTTCCAAAAAGCGGATGTGAATTTTACATCTCTATCTAAAATCACCATTTTAGGAATACCATGTAGTCTAAAAATTTATTTCATGAATATTTCAACAATATTAATATCTTTAAAAGTAGACTTTACAGGAATAAAGTGTGCGGACTTACTAAGTTTACCGATTACAACCATGATTGAATCATTCTGTTTCTATGTTTTAGGCAAACTTGTTATAAATCCAGTGATATGGTCTCCCATTTCCATTCTGGTACTGGTAATGGTTGTAATAGGCCGGTTGGATGCTAGTGTTCAGCCTTAACCTACTGACAGTCTTGGCACCTAGCCAAGTACTCTACTATTTCTCCCTTCATGTTAGGGCAATAAAATATTTTTCTGAGTGTTGTTATTGTTTTCTGGTAGCCTGGATGGCCAGAATACAGTTTCTTATGCACTTCGTCTAAAATAGTTTATTTTAGCTTTGTTGAATCTGGTATGTAATGTATGTTTTTAAATCTTAATAGTCCCTTCTTGTCGATACTTTTACCTGAGTTTGTGATACTATTTTGAAATTATGCCATCATCTTAGTGTAATTTCTATCGTTAACACATGTCGTTCTTATTCTTTGTTCTAGTTCACTTTCTACCCTGCTGATATTTATCTCAAATAACCCATGGATTCTGCAGCTTAAAGCATCTGCTACTTTATTTTCCTTACCCTTGATATGTCTGACCTTGAAGTCAAATTCGCTCAAGAAGGCTAGACACCTTGCTTGTCTTCCATTAAGGTCTGGTTGGTTAAACATATATTTCACCCCGCTATTATCCATCAATAGTAAGAATTTTCTGCCTATTATATAGTGTCACCACATTTTTAAGGCATGTATTACTGCTACCAATTATAAGTCATGAGTGACATAGTTTTGCTTGTGTTCTTTTAATTTCTGGGACTCATAACAAATCACGTGCCCTTCATGAGTTAGAAGACCACCTAGTCCTTCTTTACTTGCATCAATGCATACTATGAAGTCTTTATCTGGGTCTGTTACCTTAAAAATGGGCGATGATGTCAATAATTACTTTAACTTGTTAAAACTATCTTGACACTTTTGCAACCAGTTAAACTTGGTCCGTTTCTTTTGTAATGACGTGATAGGGTAGGCTGTCTTGGAGAACCCTTCTATAAATCTATGATAATATCTGGTGATTCCCATGAATGAACGGATATCTTCCACATCCTTAGGCATTGGCCATTCCATAATGGATTTTATCTTTTCTGGGTCTACGACAATACCTTCCGAGGAAATGACATGTCCTAAATATTGTATTTCTTTTTGATAAAAATTGCATTTGTCGAATTTTGCGTATAGTTTGTGTTTCCTTAGTGTTTGTAGAACAATTCTTAAGTGTTCGTCATGT
The DNA here is from genome assembly GCA_000966675.3 of Picea glauca. Classification (NCBI taxonomy): domain Eukaryota; kingdom Viridiplantae; phylum Streptophyta; class Pinopsida; order Pinales; family Pinaceae; genus Picea; species Picea glauca. Next base: position 171,392 of record JZKD02S1748069.1, read on the forward strand.
TCCTCCTCTGTTTTAGTGTAGAATATCGTCGATAAATACTACTATGAACTTGTCTAAGTATTGGCTGAAAATTTTGTTCATCAAGCACATAAATGTGGCTGGTGCATTAGTGAGTCCGAAAGGTATGACTACAAACTCGTAGAGTCTGTATCTTGTTTGAAAAGTTGTTTTGTTTTTGTCCTGGTCCTTTATCCTAACTTGATGATGACCAGATTTTTAATTCAATTTTGAGAAGATCTTGGCCACACCAACTTGATCGAATAGATAATTTATCCTGGGTAAGGGGTATTTGTTCTTAATGGTCACTTTGTTCAGTTGTCTATAATCGACACATAGTCTTAGAGGACCATCTTTCTTTTTCACAAAGAGGACTGGTGCTCCCCATGGCAAGACACTTGGTCTGATATACTCCTTGTCCAATAATTATTGTAATTGTATTTTTAATTCTATCAGTTCCGGTAGAATCATTCGGTAGGGTGATTTTGAGATAGGGGTTGATCCGAGTAGTAAGTCTATGGAGAAATCTATTTCTCTCCTAGGGGGTAATTGTAGTATCTCATCAACAAAAATGTCTCTGAATTCACGTAGGACAGCAAAGTATTCTAACTTGGTCTTATCTTCTTTTTCTAATAGATTCGTCACTTGGATGGCGTAAACTTGACATCCCTTTCTAATACATTTCTTGAGTTGCATCGCTAAAACTTGTCTCACTGATACAGGTTTTGGTATGCCTTGGGATGTTCTAATAGTGACAAAATTATATTTATAGCTAAGTATATTTATATAACAATCTAGTATTGCTTTGTGTTGTTCCAACCAATCCATCCCAATAATCATATCATAAGACCCTAGTTGTAGGATGTTTGGATTAATCCTTATCTTTTGACCATCTATGCTGAACTCAAGATCAGAAATAAAGTTAACTATTTTTCTTTTAGCACATGTTGCTAGTTGTACAAGCCAAGATTTTTTGTGCTTTTGTTTCTTAAGTTTATTCAACTCTACTACATCGGGAGTAATATAACTTAACGTAGCTCCAGGGTCAATTAAAATAGAAATTCAAGTGTCATGGATTTTACCTTCAATCTCTACCACCGAGGACTGGTGGTCATGGATTAATAGTTATGAAAAGAAGTTTATATATATAAGGGCATGATACATGTAATTGATACATCATGAAATTGATTGATAGTTTGTAATTAAATTTACAAAAACAAAATACTTTTATTAGATAGTGATTATGAATTTTGGTTGTTTTGGGGAGGGATTAGAGTGTGTCTTTGTAGGGTAAGTTTTTTTTAAACATCTCTTAATTCAATAGTGTAAGGTCCTCAACTAGAAGCGCGTGGGCACCCTCACCCAAGTCCTCAAGTGGACGAAATTTGAGGTTGCTCTAGCACCCAAGAGTCGCACTAGTTGGGCAAGTGGGAACGTTGCGAATGGGAACACGCCAAGGGGATTTCCCAAGCATTAGGTGAAGCATGGGGCACACCAAGAGGTAGGGATGTGAAGGTTGACAAGTGAACTAGTTCATGGGCATGGTGGTCCATTACGGGGTGTGTTGGTTTATTTGGGTGTATTGGTCTGCGAAGGGGCACAACACACCCAAAGGATGTGACAGTTTGTGAAGGTGACATTTGGAATCCATATAAGAAGAAAAAGAAAAAAACCAAGAAGGAATAGAAAAAGAGGACAAGATCAACACCAAGGCTCTAAGCCAGACTCAAACAAGGAGGGGTGTGCTCCCTCAAGGAGCCAAGTCACTCCACATGAGAGGAATTGTGATACCTTGAGGTGATTTTTTGGATAGAGTTAGGATGACCTTCTTGGGATTGAGTATAGAAGTAGGAAAATTGACTTTGGAGTTTGGGGAAGTCTTGTCATAGGTTTGGGTGAGGCACGCTATGAGATAAAACCAAAGGTCTCTGTGAAGTCTTGTGACAAAGAAGAGACGATGATGTTGGGGTGGGCGTATGTTTGGGGTTCACCACAGAGAAATTTGTTGCAATGGAATAGTCTTGGTGTGACAAATATGTACATACGAGTGTCTTGGTGAGGTGAGGTGACTCGAGAAACTCTGTCGAAGTTGTAAACTGACACAACAATGCTCATATTGTCAATATTTCACAATCGTAAGACTTAGCTAGGTGTTAGGAATGTGTTGTGCCACCCACACTATATATGTGTGTCTATTTTTTTTGCAAGTGTTCTTTTGTTTCACATGTTCATGGATGTATGCTTAAATGACTAAGTGTTAAGTTGTTAACAAATAGTCTAAGTATACAACTGAGTTTCACTAGAGTAGGAGTGTGACTTGTTCGTAGCCTAAAATGAAGTATGGGTATGCTCTAGGTGAAGAGGAATAATCTAAAAAAAAATCCATGGTGTTTCCAAGTAGGCAAGTGAGAACTGTCATGGTGTTGTATGACCTCAAGAGGTGCACAATCATAATATCTAGGAAGGAATCTTATAGGGACATGAGAGATCGTATCAGAGATGATTTCGGCGAACATATTGGCTATTTCTTCACCACTATATTAGTGATAGATGGTATCAAAAAATATTTGGCTCTTCACCATTGTAGTTATCAGAATAATGGTGTTGAGGTGAAGAGATAGTTTGAGAATAGATTTAGTGAAGGTTCATTAAGGTCTCATAACCTTTCGTAGAGATAGTCTAGGAGCAGACTTGGTTGGTTTTATGTGTAGCGAAATTAAGTTCCAGACTAATGAACACACCTTGAGAATATCATGCACAAAGGTTTTGGTGAAAAGAAGCACTTGGGTAAGGGCGAAGAACACATGACTTGTCACATATCTGATACATGACCTGTCACATATCTGATCACATAAGTTATCACATTCATGACTGCAGAAGTGATTGTAGAGGTTGATCACAATAATGATCACATAAGTGATCCCAAAGTGGAGTAGTTATGGGTTGTGATGAAGTGGGCACACCTTTTTTCATACTTAGGACATGGTAGGTGGTCATGCAACGAGTTGAAGCACTTGGGTGAGTTGGGTAACTTGATGTGACCTAGAGTAGCTTTGCAACAAAGTAGTTGGTTGGGAACATTTTCATCATGACATATTCATGTCATGGATCACCAAGAACAATAGTTTAGTCAAAATTGGTTGCTGGATGATTGGGTCAATTCCAGCCTTATATGAGGTAGTGTTGGCAGCCATTTTCATTACGATCTTTTCCTTACAAGCTACATACACAAGGGTTTTGAACCCTCAATACTCGTCGCAATTTTAAAAAAAATGACACTATTATCTTTTGATTTCGCATACCTACTTTTCATTTTCATTTTCACGACTACAAGCGTGAAAACCTATAGTTGGGATTCATGTTGATTGCATTAAAATGATCTTTGGGATTGTTATGAACCTATCTGTTTATGTGGTCATAACTCTTTTACCTCCAACTCACCACTAGTCACACATTTATAAAAACACCGAACCAACACTCACTTTGCATTTGACTATTGTTAATATGGTTTTGATTTATAAATTCGTTGATGCAATGGTTTTATTGAACACATTAATTTTGGGTCAAATTGTGGTTCATTTGGCATGTTGGTGTCTTTTATGTAATCATCGATGCAATATTCGACATATTCGTGTTTCTTTTAAAATCGTGCAAATGACATTGTTTATTTAACATTCGGATTGATTTTGGTTATGAATACCATGGTTTTCAATGGTTATGTGATAATTCATTTGATTAAAATATTTTTTGGATATGCATTATTATGATTTGAATAGGCGTTGTTGGTTGTACAAACCCGACATGATATTTTTGCATGGTCTCAATTTACTCCACCACCCTCGCACGCATAAGCATTAACGCTTTGTCTTGCATTTCGGGCTACCTTTGTTTGTTTAGGGGAAGCTACAGGAAAATGGTTCTGTGTCTACCCTGTCAAACCCCCTCGCTGGTTACCCTGTTGATATTGTGCTATTTTCTATGGCTCTTATAGTTCGAATCGAACCCAACGGTGTCCAAACTTTGATGTTATTTGATAACGCCCGAGAGGACATAGAGAGGAATGGCTGGAGGGTTTTTATTGAGAAGTTTGAGGGTTTCAATCTCGCAGTCACTCAACAATTTTCACTTACATTTGATGGATGCAGGGCCAAAGTTGGGGACATCCAACTCGAATTGAACGAGGATTTCCTTAGCTCCGCCACTGGTCTGCCAGCCAAAGGGAAAAAATGGTTTAAAAATTTGAAGGTTGATGAAGTACCATGGCCATTGCTATTTACCTCGAGGAAAATCAATAGTTGTGAGAAAGGTATGCCAGTTACAGCTCTTAAGTCTAGGTGGCATGATTTGTTGGCCATTATCAAGCAATTCATTACATGCGAGGGTAGATACGGTTTAGTTTTCCTATACCACCTCGGACTGCTCATGAGTTTCATAGATTTTCCTTTAAATATGCCACATTTCCTCCTTCGGAGTTTGTATAAAATGGCTAAACATTTCAAGAGGGAGAAAGATGACTCCAGCCTCTTCCACCACTGTTTAATTAAAATTATTATAGTTAATCATTTCAGGTTGAGTGGAAACTCTTGAAAAGCTTTCTTGTTGAGAAATGGCTTTGCGAGTCCTGAAATTGGACAAGTGGACAAAACCATGGTCACCGAAACCCTTGTCGGGCATGTCGGGCGCCCTCCTACACTCTTACCCTCTCTTGAACCCTCGACCTACCCGAACCCTACCCAAACCGACACCCTGCCTGACTCATGCCTAAAGGATGGCGGTAAGCTTGTTAAGAGGTCTGCAACAAAAAAGGGTAAGGGTAACAACGATGCCAATCACAAAAGTAAAAAGGTTGTGTGCTGGGTATCAAGGTGTGCTCGCAATAAACCTAAACAAAACACAGACCAATAGCCAATTCTGTTGAGTGAAGGTTTCGATTCTGAAATTGAGTGGTTTCTAACCGAGGAGTATCCATACTCACACGACCTTTGTTCACTCAAGCCCTATGACTACGTAATGAACCTCCCGCCGTACCTTAGAGATGACCCCAACTTCCCCGGGATCAGACTCGATAGTGGAACTGCTAGTAAATTAACAGATTGTTCACCTGTAATTACACGGCCTAATCAACCATAGTGCAATGAATGCAACTCTTGGCTCGACCTATATTATACAGATGTCGCCCTACTCCAGTCCCGAATCAAGTCCTCAGAGGGCCAAGTAAATGTGTTAACCAAAGAAAATGATAGACTGCAATCTAATGATAAAAGGTAGAATACCATAGGCTCTATCATTTTCAAAAATGTAGAGGTGGCCGCTGCCATTGTTAATTCAAAAATAGATTGATCGAATCGAATCCATGAAACTGAGGTATGGTGTTTCAAAAGTGATTTTAAAATGATTTTGTTTTCTTTGAATTAGAATAAAGGATTTGTTTGCTCAATCGCATCTATTTCGGTTATGATTGAATTGATACAATACGATTATGTTTGTAAATAATAACTAGCGACAGAATCGTGAGATTCTGTAGCTAGTTATGAAAATATGAATTGTTTTGATTTTACAACTAAAATACATTCTGAACAACATGTATTTTTGTGCATTTACAGGCACACACGAATTTCAGAGGAAATTGGATCGACTGTGGCATCTTTGAACATGCTTTTTATTTACATACTTTTGGATTGGGTTGTTAGTTTTAGATAGGAACAAGAATTTGGGAGATTGTATTCCCATAATTTTTGCAACAGTTTTGATAATTCCCACAAGGAATGTTTGATCCTGTGGCCTTTTTATATGTATTATTTTTGTAAACAAACACCATCACCACTTGGGAGCAGAGACTATGGATTGATAATTACTCAGACTCGAATTAAAGTAGATGTTTGTATGGCTTTAGCTTCAATATATCATACTTTTGTTCAAATTTTTTGTGCATTTCAATTTGTAATCAAATTATTGACTACTTTAGATATCATAATTTGTTACAAGTTGATGTGATGGGAATTAAATAGTGTCCATATTTGATGTCTCTCATTTTACATACAACAATTATCCTGTTTCAATTTAATCAACTGAGGGTTAATCTTCTTTATTAAATAGGCATTTATATACAAATCTTTGCAGTGAGATTTATCTTAATGTAATCATTTGTAAATTATAAAATTGTTGTTGGTACATCCTTTACATGTTCTGTCATTAGCATTCAAAAGTGTTGTTGCTTCATGTTTACTTGAAGTATTGGAAAATCTGGTGTGGGTTGGCCTCATCAAATAGTGAACGCAGATGCCTATGTACATGACAAGTGGGAGATGATAATTTCAGGTCAGGTTGCTATTTTATTTTAATAGTTTAATTAATATAAGAATTCTATGTAGTTTAGATATATAATACAGATTGTTATTTTTATTTCTTAGTTAGATAGCTATCATTTCATTTCTTTTTCATAAAATTTATAAAAATAAAAAAATACTAGCTTCGCTGTCATAAGACAATTCATGTATGATTTTGCAAATTTTGATCAAAATTTGCATTTTGTAAATACTGTATAGATAACAGAGATTTAATCGATACACTGTATATTTAATAAGTAGGATTACTATTTCACTAATACTAATTAGCGAATTGTGAATATATATTAGACTTGTATATAGTTGCAGCAACTATTTTTCACTTAGTTAGCTTCTTTAGTTTAGTTTTTTCACTTTCCTAGGACTTAGATCGGCCAACGGAGCCGCTAAACCCGTCCGAGTGGATTAATTCAAATGGCATGGGTTATTTAGACAACCTCGGACTGGATTCACTCCTGCAGTTGACGAGCGTCAATTTCGCTCGTCAACAGGTAGCTCTTTGAAAAGTTATGTTATTTAGTTAGTAGGAGTATGAGGACCTAGAGTAGCTTCACAACAAAGTAGTTTGTTGGGAACATTTTCATCACGACATATTCATGTCATGCATCACCGAGAACAATAGTTGAGTCAATATTGGTTGGTGGATGATTGCGTCAACTGTAGCCTTTATATGAGGTACCTCTTTGAAAAGTTATGGTATTCATTTAGTAGTAGTATGGGGACCTAGAGTAGCTTCACAACAAATAGTTGGTTCAGAACATTTTCATCATGACATATTCATGCCATGCATCACCGAGAACAATAGTTGAGTCAATATTGGTTGGTGGATGAGTCGGTCAATTGCAGTCTTTATATGAAGTACCTCTTTGAAAAGTTATGGTATTCAGTTAGTAGCAGTATGGCTTAGCAGTTGTGTAATGTACCTCAAAAACTATCACAAAAAAAATTAAAATTGTTTGTACAATTATCCTTGCATAGTTTCGAGATTCAAGTAATTAAGTCTTCTGTTGTAAAGCTTGATTCTGAAAGTTTGTTAGAAACCTTACTGTCATTCATTGTATTTACTATGCAACTTAAAACTTCCTACTCGATGATACAATAAGTGTATACTCCTCCCTTCAATGTTATTTAAAGTCTTGTAAAATATTACCAATATTTTCTTATTTGATGATGCCTATAACACCAACACAAACTTAACCATACAATTGACTTGTAAATAGGTTTGTTACTTTCATACCTCTAATCGGGAGGAAGATTCTCCAATGTTTTCCTACCAGTCCAAACATCAACACACAACAACTCCCGAAATCGTGAAAGGTGACCAACATGCCAGGATTTCGGAGTTCAGGATTTCACGAGTACAATAGCTAACATCAACACACAACAATTCTTGAAATCGCAAAAAGTGACCAGCATTTCAGGATTTTGGAGTTCGGGATTTCGTGAGTACAACAACCAACATCAACAAAGAACAACTCCTGAAATCATGAAAATTGACTAGCACTTCAGGATTTCAGAGTTCGGAATTTCACGAGTACAGAAGCCAAGCATCAACACACAACAACTCCCGAAATTGCAAAAGGTGACCAACACTTCACTATTTCAGAGTTCGGGATTTCGCGAGTACAGAGGCCAAACATCAAAAGATATAAATCTTCGAAATGCGAAAAAAAGGGAAGGTGGGATCCATACTTCGGGGTTTCGGGGTTCGAAACTTCGCCAGTTCCAGTGTCCAAAAATCAACATAAACAAACTTCCGAAATGCGAAAAAGGAAAGGTGTGACCCACATTTCAGGATTTCAGGGTTCAAAAGTTTATGAGTTCCAATGTCCAAACATCAATATAAACAAACTTTCGAAATGCTAAAAAGGAAAGGTGGGACCCGCATTTTGGGGTTTCATGGTTCAGGGTTTCATGATTTCAAATGCCCCATAACTCACCTGTAACAACTCCCGAAATGCGAAAATAGGGAAAGTTTGACTAGGACTTCGAGGTTTCGCAAATTCTAAATTCGTCATAGACTTTAACTGTGGAAAGGGTAGACCGCTTTTAAACAAAACAAGGAAAGCATAAAATCTTCTGAGGCATCAATTCTCATGATTGTTCAGTATCTGATAAAAGAAAAAGGGGTTTCCATATTTCTTTAACCTTCTGAATTTTTTCATTCTATACACATCTAGTATTTTGTGTGGATGTTGTTAGTGCATGTGGAAAAATTCATACAAAACAGTGAAAGATGTGTATGCATGTGATTATATGAGTATCCCTGTGATCCATAAGGTTCTTGCTATTTCATATTCCTCTTCAATTCTTAATGAAAGAAACAAGAAGTGTCTTTAAGGGGTAAGATTGTTTGGAAATTTAATTATAGCGATGCATCTACCTGTTTCCTTTCGACACAAAATTACTCAATTCCGATTTTCTCAGATTTAGATCTGTTTAATACTTCAATCACAACAATGAATCTATATCTACACAGACTGGTCTTCTTCAAACACACAGAGTATCCTAGCATTACGACTTATGAATTAAACCTAACCTGTAGATGGATTGGCTTTCTCAAACTCAACTCGTATAAAATAAACTTGCCTAGTACTTCTAGATTTCCGAAGAGGCCACTCTAGAATTTAGACTGTGATTGTAATTTTAATACCATGATAGGTGTCATCCATTGAAAGAATTATTTCAAATTTAGAACAAATAGATGCATAGTATTTATTTCAAATTTAGAATAAATAGATGCATAGTATCAGTTACACACAAAACATTCAAGAACATAAAGGTTTACATTAACACAATTAGATATAATCACTCAACAGATACATGACATCAATCAAACAGAGCCATTCAAAATAAAGAGGGGTAGATCAACATATATGAATCCAATCCATAGGAAGACAAAGGGAACAACCACATTCCTCCCAACCGTAGAACAGGGTAGCCAAAAACTACTTTCTCGATTCACCCCCTAGCCTGACCATGAATCCATGAGGGCGAACTTGGAGACTCCTCAAGAATATTCCAAATTTTTCAACAGTTACCCCCTTGCCTCAGACTTGCTCAATAGTGCTCATAACAATAAGAGGACTTGCAATCCTTTCCCAGCATACTTGGTAGGGTCCTGCCTCCTCACATATGCTAATTATCAATTTTTGCCCAGGTCTTTTTCCCTCCTTAGGGGATTTTCATAGCTTTCTTAATCCCTGGATTTCAGGGACTGCTAGTCACCAAATATCTGATTTGAGACTTGTAATAATCAGCCCAGAGGTAGTTCCAACATGTTCACCACTCATGGAGTAATGGTCAGCTGATTTTTAACATGGTTGTTCAATTTGTCCTCCTGCATTTAATATATAAATGTTATGTTTTTATACAAGTGTCATAGTCAACTAGTTAGTTGCGTCATATCAGATCTCTGCCCAACATTCACAATAATTAATTACAATTATTAAATTCGAAATTTGAAATTGCCATAAATGGCAAAAATTTTCCATATTCAAATTTTCCAAAAACGGAAATAAATTTCCAACACATTTCAAAAATTAAAATATTTTATTTTTGGGGGATGTCACATTCTTTACCCCTTTAGTAAAAAACTATCCTCAGTGTTCATTCCTTTCCTAGAACAGGATTGGATTAGATTTCCGTAAATCTCCTTCCAATTCCCAAGTGGCCTCCTCAGGACTAAAGTGCTTCCATTGCAACTTTACCTGAGCGATGGCTCTATTCCGAAGTGTTATTTCTCTCCGGTCCAGAATGTGCAGAGGTTCCACCTGGAAATTTCCTTTGGGTTCCATCTGCACCAAGTTCCAATCAATTATATGAGTAGGGTCATGAATATACTTTTTCAACAAAGAAACATGAAATACATTATGAATTCTTAGATTAACTGGGAGTGCAAGTTGATATGCTACGGGTCCAATTCGATCTAGTATCTCGAAGGGCCCACAAAACATAGGTGTTAGGTTGGCATAGTTCCTTAACTTCAGTGAGCTTTTCTGAGCTTTGACCTTTATGTAAACATGGTCTCTCACTTGAAATTCCAAGTGTCTTCTTTTCTGATCTGCATAGCTCTTATGTATGTCCTATGCTTCTTTCAAGTTTTGTTGTACCTTTCTTACCATGTTCTCCATTTATTGGAGCATCTCTGGTCCAACCATGAGTTTGTCAGTCAGGTTATCCCAGCTAATTGGATTTGTACACTTTCTGTCGTACAGTATTTCGAAAGGGCTCAACTTAGCCGAAGTTTGGTACCCATTGTTATATGCAAATTCTACCATGTGTAGGTAGTCTTCCCACTTTTTTGGTTTTGTTCTTACCTACATGCAGAGCATATCCTCTATCATTTGGTTTTCCCTTTCGGTCTGTCCATTCGTTTGTGGATGATAACTCGTACTGAAATTGAAGTTAGTATTTAGCCCTGCAAACAATTCCTTCCAAAAAGCGGATGTGAATTTTACATCTCTATTTGAAATCACCATTTTAGGAATACCATGTAGTCTAAAAATTTCTTTCATGAATATTTCAACAATATTAATATCTTTAAAAGTAGACTTTACATGAATAAAGTGTGTGGACTTACTGAGTTTATTGATTACAACCATGATTGAATCATTATGTTTCTAAGATTTAGGAAAACCTGTTATAAATCCAGTGATATGGTCTCCCATTTCCATTTTGGTACTGGTAATGGTTGTAATAGGCCAGTTGGATGTTGGTGTTTAGCCTTAACCTGCTGACAATCTTGGCACCTAGCCAAGTACTCTGCTATTTCGCCCTTCATGTTAGGCCAATAAAATATTTTTTTGAGTGTTTTTATTGTTTTCTGGTAGCCTGGATGGCCATAATATGGTTTCTTATGCACTTCGTCTAAAATAATTTATTTTAGCTTTGCTGAATCTAGTATGTAATGTATGTTTTTAAATCTTAATAGTCCCTTCTTGTCGATACTTATACCTGAGTTTGCGATACTATTTTGAAATTATGCCATCATCTTAGTGTAATTTATGTCGTTAACATTTATCGTTCTTATTCTTTGTTCCAGTTCACTATCTACCTGGTTGATATTTATCTCAAATAACCCATGAATTATGCGGCTTAAAGCATCTGCTACTTTATTTTCCTTACCCTTGATATGTCTGACCTCGAAGTCAAATTCGCTCAAGAAGGCTAGACACCTTGCTTGTTTTCCATTAAGGTCTGGTTGGTTAAACAGATATTTCACCCCGCTATTATTCATCAATAGTAAGAATTTTTTGCCTATTATATAGTGTCACCACATTTTTAAGGCATGTATTACTGTTGCCAATTCTAAGTCATGAGTGACATAGTTTCGCTTGTGTTCTTTTAATTTCCGGGACTCATAACAAATCACGTGCCCTTCATGAGTTAGAACACCACCTAGTCCTTCTTTACTTGCATCAATGCATACTGTGAAGTCTTTATCTGGGTCTGCTACCTTCAAAATGGGCGTTGATGTCAATAATTACTTTAACTTGTTAAAACTGTCTTGACACTTTTGCAACCAGTTAAACTTGGCCCCTTTCTTTTGTAATGACGTGATAGGGTAGGCTATCTTGGAGAACCCTTCTATAAATCTGTGATAATATCCAGTGATTCCCATGAATGACCGAATATCTGCCACATCCTTAGGCACTGGCCATTCCATAATGGATTTTATCTTTTCCGGGTCTACGACAATACCCTCCAAGGAAATGACATGTCCTAAATATTATATTTCTTTTTGATAAAAATCGCATTTGTCGAATTTTGCGTATGGTTTGTGTTTCCATAGTGTTCGTAGAACTGTTCTTAAGTGTTCATCATGTTCCTCCTTTGTTTTAGTGTAGAATATCATAAATAAATACTACTATGAAATTGTCTAAGTACTGGATGAAAATGTTGTTCATCAAGCACATAAATGTGGTTGGTGCATTAGTGAGTCCGAAAGGTACGACTACAAACTCGTAGAGTCTGTATCTTGTTCAAAAAGTTGTTTTGTTTATGTCTCTATCCTTTATCCTAACTTGATGATAACCAGATTGTAAATCCAATTTTGAGAAGATATTGGCCCCACCAACTTGATCGAACAGATCATTTATCCTGGTTAAGGGGTATTTGTTCTTAATGGTCACTTTCCTCAGTTGTCTATAATTGACACATAGTCTTAGAGTACAGTCTTTCTTTTTCACAAAGAGGATTGGTGCTCCCCATGGCGAGACACTTGGTCTGATATACTCCTTGTCCAACAATTATTTTAATTGTATTTTTAATTCTGTCAGATCTAGTAGACTCATTCGGTAGGGTGATTTTGAGATAGGGGTTGATCCGGGTAGTAATTCTATGGAGAAATCTATTTCTCTCCTAGGAGGTAATTCTGGTATCTCATCAACAAACATGTCTCTGAATTCACGTAGGACAACAAAGTCTTCTAACTTGGGCTTGTCTTCTTTTTCTAATAGATTCGTCACTTGGATGGCATAAACTTGACATCCCTTTCTAATACATTTCTTGAGTTGCATCGCTGAAACTTGTCTCACTGATACAGGTTTTGGTATGCCTTGGGATGTTATAATAGTGACAAAATTATCTTTATAGCAAAGTATATTTATATAACAATCTAGTACTGCTTTGTGTTGTTCCAACCAATCCATCCCAATAATCATATCATAAGACCCTAGCGGTAGGATGTTTGGATTGGTCCTTATCTTTTGACCATCTAAGCTGAACTCAAGATCAAAAATAAAGTTAACTACTTTTCTTTTAGCACATGTTGCTAGTTGTACAAGCCAAGATTTTTTGTGCTTTTGTTTCTTAAGTTTATTCAACTCTACTACATCAGGAGTAATATAACTTAACGTAGCTCCAGTGTCAATTAAAATAGAAATTCAAGTTTCATGGATTTTACCTTCGATCTCTACCACTGAGGACTGGTGGTCAACTTTTCGACGATCTATGGATGCAGTTATCTGATGCAAGCTTCTGCCCATGTCTCCCATTGTTGAGGCTTCCTGCAAATTCTGAACAACAGTTCTATTTGCTGCAATTAAACATGAACAGTTCCTCCTTAGATGACGCTCTCCACACTCCCAACACTTTAATGGCTCGCAGGATTTGTCCCCAAACTTCTTCGTTCCCAGGTTTACTAGTTTACCGCTACCTTGTGTATTGGGATGATTGGAGTGAAAATCCTTCCTTGGGAAACTTTTTGCTGCATTCTGATAAGGAGTTGGCTGGAATTTCTTCTTCCACTAGTGCATTCCATATTGCTTCTTATCCTTCCAGTTTTCGGGAAACTCTACCTCTTGTTTATACTAGTCATAGCGCATTCATGCCTTCCTGAATGCGTCACTCAAGGATTTGGGGTTGTCAAACTCAATTCTGTCCTGGTAAGCCTATGGTAAACAACTTAAGAATCATTGGATTTTTACCTTGTCCTTCCGGATGTACGGTACAAACCTTAATAGTTCCAAAAAATTATTTATGAGGTCCTCCATCGTCATTTGTCCAAGTCGTAAATTGTAAAATTCTTTCGTCTTCCTTTCATAATAGCTTTCAGAAAGGTATTGTTTCTTGAAATACTTCTTAAAGTCGAACCATTCTAAGTGTTTCTCCTTTAGGCCCTTGGCCAATTTCAGGTCCTGCCACCAAATGTTGGCCTTCCCCTTCAAATTGTAGATGGCCATTCTGACCTTCATGTTGCTAAAATAGTTAAATATTTGGAAGTATTTTTTGATGTCCAACAACCATGCCTCATCTTATTCTCCTATCCTAGATTCTCCATCAAAAGTAGCCAATTTAATCTTTTTAAATTCTCCTTCAAGGTGATATGTTTGTTTTATTTTTTTTGTCTGGTATGGTTTTGTCTTCAGCTGAAGGTGTCCCTTCAGACAAATTGTCTCATTTTTCTGTTTTCACACCAGAATTCTTGGAGGCCCTTTTGTTGACCTCTTCCTCATGGCTATCATCTTTTGGGATTTTCTTGGTTACTATACTACACAGCAGGCCTTCATTTATCTCTTGCTGTTCCTATTGTGCCTTCTTCAATTTTTCATTGTCGGCCTTGAAAACCTGTAGTTCAACAATAAGGTTCCTCATTGTTTCCAACACCTCCATGGGTGAACTTCCATCACTATTCTATCTCAAATCTCCAGGAGGTCCTTGCGGTGGATTCCCTTCCATCTTGTTTTCTGCGCCTTCTTGAGATGCCATTATTCAACACAAAACATAAAATCTTTTTGTTTGTAATCCACAAGATTTATTAGTTTTTTCATAAATCAGAATATAACTAAGAAATTAATGTGGTTCTATTCAGGCCCAGTCTTGTAACTTTTTCTCTGATACCATATGATATGTACCTCAAAAACTGTCACAAAAAAATGAAAATTGTTTGTACAATTATCCTTGCATAGTTTCGAGATTCAAGCAATTAAGTCTTCTGTTATAAAGATTGAGTCTGAAAGTTTTCTAGAGACCTTACTATCATTCATTATCTTTACTATGCAACTTAAAACTTCCTACTCATCCCTTCAATGTTATTTAAAGTCTTGTAAACAATTACCAATATTTTCTTATTTGATGATGCCTATAACACCAACACAGAATTAACCATACAAGTGACTTGTAAACATGTATATTACTTCCATACCTCTAATTGGGAGGAAGATTCTCCAATGTTTTCCTACCAGTCCAAACATCAACACATAACAAATCCTGAAATCGCGAAAGGTGACCATCATGTCGGGATTTCAAAGTTCAGGATTTCGTGAGTACAACAACCAACATCAACACACAACAATTACCGAAATCGTGAAAAGTGACCAGCATTTCGGGATTTTGGAGTTCAGCATTTCGCAAGTACAATGACCAACATCAACACAAAACAACTCCCGAAATCGCGAAAAGTGGCCAACACGTCGGGATTTCAAAGTTCGAGATTTCGTGAGTATAGAAGCCAAACATCAACACACAACAACTCCTGAAATTTTGAAAGCTGACCAACACTTTGGGATTTCAGAGTTTGGGATTTCACAAGTACAGAGGCCAAACATCAACATATACAAACCTCCAAAATGAAAAAAAAATGGAAGGTGGTATCCGTACTTTGGGGTTTTGGGGTTCGAAAATTCACGATTTTCAGTGTCCAAACATCAACATAAACAAACTTCCAAAATGCGAAAAAAGAAAGATGTGACCCGCATTTCAGGATTTCGGGGTTTGGAAATTCATGAGTTTCAGTGTCCAAACATCAACATAAAAAAACTTCTAAAATGCGAAAAAGGGAAGGTGAGACCCACATTTTGGGGTTTCAAGGTTCGGGGTTTCGTGATTTCAAATGCCCCAAACCTCACCTGTAACAACTCCCGAAATGAGAAAAAGGGGAAAGTTGGACTAGCACTTTGGGATTTCACAAATTCTAAACTTGTCATAGACTTTAACTATGGAAAGGGTAGACCGTTTTTAAACAAAACAAGGAAATCATAAAATCTTCTGAGGTGTCAATTCTCATGATTGTTCAGTATCTGATAAAAGAAAAAGGGGTTTCCGACACATTTCAAAAATAAAAAAATTTTATTTTCAGGGGATGTCGCAAGTGGGGTGGTGTGTACAAAGTTCCTTGAAGTGGAAGAAATCAAGGTGTGGAGATGGAAGGACATTGGAGATGAGTGTGTTTGGTTGCATGGAAAGTTTGTAAACTAGATGTATTTCTAAATTGGATGGATGGACTCATCAGTGTATCACTGTGAAGGTTATCTATAGGTTTGTGGATCTGCAGATGGTGATTGAGGGGATTTTGTACAAAGAGTTGATGGTTTGGGAAAGTAAAGGCCTAGGGAAATATACTTTGACCATGGGTGCATCCAAGAATTTCATTGGAAATGTATGGTTTGTTTGAGTTCTTTCATTTCCTAAGTGTTTTGGTGAGATATTTGAAGGGAAGTCAAATGACTTCATGTTTCAAGTCTAATCCATTTTCATGGTGAAAAATGATAGACTTGAGGGTGGATCAAGTGGTGTAGATTTGAAGAATTGATGTAGCCATTGGGATGCCTTGAATTAGGTGAATGTGTGGAGAGCTTGGGGTGACCTACTTGGATGAGTCCTATGGTGGACTTACGAAGATTTAGATGCATCTATGGAGGTGAGTTGAGGAGTTTCCTAACTCTTAGATGAGGTAGCTTGGTGTGTTGGTTCCTTAAACATATTTGTTGATTCATGCGATGACTTGACAAGTTTTAATGAGAGCTCCAAAGTATGAGACACTTTTGTAGGAGCGAGGCACTTTTGTTCTAGGAGATAGATGGAGCCAGCAAAGAAGTCAACCAAGAAATTATTGAAATAAAATATGAATGGGAATATTGAAAACCAAGTGAATTGGATGTTGTTTTCCTACCCTTGGTATGGGACATTAGATGAGGAAAAGCGCACCTTGGTGACTTTTAGATGATTGTGCGATGACTCAGAGATTTAGTAGGGTCATTTGTTGAGGTTTTAAAGAGTGTTGGTTTGAACGTGCCTAAGGCATGGAAGTTATTTGGGGGTGACTCTTTCTTCTTGAAACACTTTGGATAGTTTGTTGGGACATTTGAGTGTGGGCATGTTGGCCACACTCATCATAGATGTTGATTTTCGGAGAGGTGACTAGATGGAAGGAGGTGAGTTAAGGACTTGCCTTGGTTTGGAGGGTGTGTGGATGAAGTGAATTGTGAAAGGATGTGACAAGTTTGTGCATGAGGGTATGCAAACTCAAGGAATTTGACAATTGTACTGGACATTCGACTTGTTCACTACTTGAGAAAGAAAAACAACATTATGAGTAGATCAAGAGTGCATAAGTAATATTAAGTTTAAAGGAACAACACTTGGGAAACATTGCGGAATATATTATTTATGAATATTGGTTGAGGCAGTAGTGAGTAAAAGGTGTATACTTCTCCCAGTCTTTGGAGTTGGATGCAGTGACAAAGATGCATACAAAAAATACTAAGTTTAGGCATTAAGATGCACATTTAAAGAACTGGATGGAAAATTGGATTAATCACCTAACCAATGCAAGACTTGAGGAATTCAGTGTGCAGAGACATGGATAATTTTATTGAAGTATGGGAATAGTATAAATTTGACAAGACTTAAAAAATTAGAGATTTTTGAAGTTTTGAATGAGGTTGCAGTAATGATTTAGGCAACACTAGTAGTAGAACACAATGTGATCATTGCAACAAGACTGTGGCAGCTTGGAAATCACAGACAAAGTTGGGAAAGAGATTTCCTTTTGTCATAGCAGATAGATTGGATGGACACAACATTAGGAAGAGGGTCATGTGCATGGTTGCACAATTTTTCAGATGATTGCATGAGTTGTGGAAATTTGGGGTTTCCAATTGGTGCAAAAAATTGGGGTTTCCAGTAGACTTAGTTGTGATGGGGGAATGAGTTCAAATGAAGAATTCAAGATAACATATTTTTTAGATGTTATTGGGGATGAAAAAAAATTCAGGTAGGGGAGGATGTAAGGTCCTCAACTAGAAGGGTGTGGGCACCCTCGCCCAAGTCCTCAAGCAAACAAAATTTAGAGTTTCTCTAGCACCCAAGAATCACACTAGTTTGGAGAGTGGGTTCCATGGGAATGAAAAAACACCAAAGGGAATGCCAAATAATGAGTTGAAGAATGGGGTGCAACAATAAGTTTGGGTCCATCAATTCCAAGGCACACGAATATTGATTAGCACAGAGGTTTATGGATGCTTGGTTCGTAAAGGGGTGCATTAATTGTTTTGTGCATGTTGATCCTCGAAGGGATGTAACACACTGAAAGGATACGGAAGTTCTTGAAATTAATGTTTGGAGTCTATATAATAACACAAGGAATGAAAACAAGAAGGCGTGGAAAAAGAGGAAAATATTAGCACCAAGTTTTTGAGGTAGATTTGGACAAGGAGGGGAAATCTCCCTCAAGGAGCCAAGTCTCTCTACATGGGAGGACTTGTTTTACCTTGAGGTGATGATGTGGATAGATTTGGAGAGACCTTATTTGTATTGACTCCAAAAGTAGGCAAAGTGACTTTGGAGTTTTTGGAATTATTTTCATAGGTTCGGGTGAGGCATTCTATGATAAAAAATTGAAGGTATTTTTGAAGTCTTGTGATAAAAGAGACAATGAGTCTATGGGGGACGTAATTCTGGGGCGCGCTGCAGAGTTTCAAAAAGTGGTTGTGAAGGATGGTTCTTTTTGTGTTGAATCTATGTATGAGTGTCTTGGTGAGGTGAAGCAAGTCATGTGAATCCATCTAAGTTGTAAATGGAGTCGATAGTGCTCATGTTGTAACTATTTTTTTGTAATAATAGTTAGCCATTTGTTAGGCATGTCTTGCACCTCCCACACTATATCTATGTGTATCTTGTTTTTTCCTCAAGTGTTCTCCTTGTTTTGCATGTTCATGGATGTATACTTAAATGACTAAGTTTTAAGATATTAACCAATTGTCTAAGTATACAAGTGTTTTTCACTCGAGTAGGACCATGACTCACCCATAGCATAGAATGGAGTATGGGTATTCTCTAGTGAAGAGGCATATTCTGGACGAAGTATCCTAGGGGTTTTCAAGCATCCAAGTGAGAATCATGATGGTGACACACACCCTCAAGAGGTGTACAATCGTAAAATACGAACGATCATCCTATGGGGATGTGACAAATTGAAATATGGATTGATGCAATGTATTTATCCTAAGGGATGGACTCTAAATGTTTATTATTTTAATATATATATATATATATATATATATATATATATATAAGATTTGTGTGAGTTTTGAACTATATAAAAGAGATGTTAGAGTATGAAGTTCATTTTTTATTAATAAATATTAATATTTAAACTATTTTACTTTTTATTTTTATATAACGGATTTCAAAATTTGCAACGCCATTTGTTCAAATGACACTTTTAAAAAAATTATAAAATATTAATTAAATAAAAAATGTGTGATGTCACCCTAATATAAAGCTAGATACAAATTCTTATGCAATGTATAAATGGTTGTAGTATTAATGATTTAATGTTGAATGGGTTATGGGTATTATTTTTAGACAAAAATTGGCGAGAAGAATAAAAAACCCTTGCAATTATAGGACTATTAACCCCAAGGGGTGACTAGTTCAAAAGCACCCTCATATTGGTGTTGTGTTTTTTATTGCATGATCTCTCTTGTTCATATTCTATAGACTTGGAAAATTCTCTTAGTTTCACCTTTAGATATGTGTTTTTTCTATCTCATTCATTGTGTATCATATCTCCTCCCTCATTCCTCAAATGATATATGCACTTATGGATGGTACATTATGGTTTTAACTATGATCTATTTGATATTCCATGTATTGGTGTTGTAATTGGATGTGGTGTTATAAGTTTTGAGTTATCTATGAAAGTCATAAACACTAAAACGAGATATTATAACACTTCATAGCATTTATAGTTTTATTATTTTCCTTATCATACCATGGGGGACACAATTTTCCTTTAAAAGTGTCTCCATTTCACAAGTCAATTTACACTACTAGGAAATGATTAAGTACTTTCCACATCCTAACCATAGTTAACACTTTCCATTTTCCCCATTTCACATCATTCCATACATATAGAAATTGTTCCTAATCATGTTTGACTTGTCAAATGTCACCATAAAGGTCTAGTTGAAAACAACCTAAGTCAATAAGGCCAAAAGGGCTAGAGGTCAAGATTTAATAAAGTTAAAAGAAAAAATATTAAATCTTCAGGTATGCCACCTCATTATAAGTCCAATGCCCATAGTCCCATTATTTTCTATGAATATCTAAAGAAAATGTGACTTGTTCAATAAAATTAATGTACAAAGAAAAACAAAAAGGGGTAGTAAGAAACAATGTTGAGGAAGGAAACTAAATGCTTAATCTCCCTCTTGAAAGGATTCCATATAAAATCATATCTCTTGGAAGCTACTGAAAAAATTTATAATACCTCTAACATATTATATGACTTTGAGGGTCATCACATGAATTTTTCCCCTTCCCCTTTCCACAATTATTCATCACATCACCTACCTTTTACCTAGGGACTTAGGAAATACTCTTTGTCCTAGGATTTTTCACATGTATAAGGGTTAATGTTGTCTCCCCATCGTAAAACATAGGAAAATTCTAAAATTAACGTTTATTATGTTTTGTTAAGAGAATTCACTATATGTATCACCTAACAAGTGGGTGCCTTACATCAGGATCCATGTACCATGCCTAGATTTCCATGGAACTGCACTAGGATCCATGACAATACCTTGGGATCCATGTAGTTATATTTGGCCACATCTACTGACATTGGGATCCATTCCATTTTTCTTCACGAGGCCTTCACCTTATTGACTAATACCTTATCACATTCATTCATAAAAAGGGTTTTTTAATTATGTAAAGTAGAATCAATATGTTGTAGGTATTGGGGGGGAAATGTATTTTATGGGTGTTTTATAAGTATTGGGGGGTATCAAAAGGGGGTATTTCATAAAAATAAGGGATATCTAGTAAAAAACAAGTTTTTTTATTGGAAAAATGTATTGGGAGGGAGCTTAAACAAAAGGATTTGGAGAGGTATTTATCAATATCCCATGAACAAGCACTCTATGTCATGGGTTAATTGAGTGGAGACCACATGTTTTTCTTAGGATCCATTTACTTCATTGAGATATGTGTCATTGCATTGGGATATGTGAAATTGCATCAGGTGATGACAAGGATGCCACATAATCATAGTTTCCACATGGACCACTTTAAGATGGCTCCATTTCTTAGTTGGATGCCTTCACTCACATTCATACTTGACTACTCCCTCTTCGACCACACATGGGAGGTATTTTAATACATTTGAGGACTTATAGGAGGTGGGTACACATAGTCACAGGTTGTTACAGTGGTTATAGTTTATCATGGAATTAACCAAACTATTTTATTAATGAAAGCCAAACATTGAGGATCCACACATGCCACCTTCTTTGGATGTTCAACTTGGATGTCCCAGGCATGTGGCATAATGTCTCCATTATTTGGAGGTTTTTTCACTTGGAACTCACTTCAAGGAATTATTTTCAGGGGAACCCTTGCTTCTTGGGAAAATTGTTGACTATTCATCACTCATTTGAGGGGATGATGGCACTTTTGAGACTGTCACACTTTTCCTTATCCCCTTTGGACCACATATGCGATTTATGGTTACACTCTTGACCACTTTTGAGGAGGGTTCTATTCTATTTGAGTAATTTGAGGGTGGTTTTATTCCCACAGATTGTATTTTTTCATGGATTTGACGTAAGTTGATGGTTTGAGCTATCACATTTTATTGATCCATTTTATTGAAAAGGATATTTATCTATATAAGGAGAAGCCTCCTCATTTTCATTTGTTGGATAATATTAAGATATTTTCCTACTAAGTCATATTTTTTTCTATTATTTTTTCTAAGTGTTGTTCTATCATATTGAAAGGTTTGTTGGTATATTTCTCCAGAGAGGAAGTAGCTTGACGTCCGCCGCTCTCGGCAGCGGCTGCTTCCACCAGGACCTTCTTTCACACAGGCCCGAAGAGTTAAAGAACTCTTCCAACTCCTCTCGGGAGTCCTCTACCCACAGTTCTCTCTTCGGCGATCTCCCCTTCGCTTTTCGGGAAATCGGGTTTCGCGGTATCGCGAAACTCATGAGTACAGTTCACATGCACCTCAAAACCCCGAACCCTGATGGTCAAAGGGTCATCGCTTCCGTATATCGGAGATTTCCCTATCGGGAAATCGGCACTTGCGATGCTATGTTTCACTTGCGCCACAAACTCCAAACCCCGAACTCCGATGACACCTGTTCTCCACTAAAACCTCGTGGTCTCACTCAGCCACGTCATTCCTCCTCTCGTGCGATCGGGGATCACGGAATCATGATTTCTCCGTTCCCAATTCCTTTGCAACAAGAATTGCCAAATGATGAATCCTGACCTCCCGGGATCTCGCGACACCTGTCCCTGCTCTGATCGACGGCTCCCATTGATTTGGGAAATCGCTATTCACGATTTCAAAAGGTATGAACCTTTTTCCTATGCAAACGCTGAAGCTCGAACCCCGATGGGCTTTGATCCTTCCTAAGTCCACGAGTTTAACTCCCGCGTAGCTCCTCCTCAATCCGACGATCGACGAGATCTCGCGATTTCTTCTCTGCGAATCATGTCCGTCTATTTTCCTCCTTGGAGATTTCTTCTACGTAAAAAAAGCTTCTCCCGGTTCGAACTCCACCTAGGTCTTGCTTCCAGGAACTTCGAAAGGTCTATTTCTCCTGAGCTTAACTTCTCTCACTCCTTCAACTAAAGGTTGGTGCACTCCTTGCACTCGACGTCCAATCACTCTCTAAGTGTTGGATCTTCTGGATTTTGTACACTCCCTACAACCGTAATCCCTGCCTTCCTTTCCTCAGACTAACTACTGAGATTCAATCTCGGTCTGCACTTCTCCTGCACGACACGAGTAAGCCAATTCGACTTCTGGGCAGATGAGAATGAGAGTTTAACTGTTGAGCCTCATCAACGCACTCTATGCAGATGAATTCGACTACACTCTATGCAGGAATATCCTGGCTCAGACAGAGAAACAATTGAAACTCATTTTCCTCTTTCTCACAGATTTCAATTCAACTATGAAACCACATACACAGTATATTAAATCAAATGCATACCAGGAAAATAAACATCCATGAGCATAATATCAACACAGAGACACAACACAAACCATCAAAGTGAATCAAAATACCTCCTTCTATTAATTCAATCTGTACATGGATGTTCTTCACAGGTTCTCTACTCTTCTCTTCTTTTCTGGATGCGAGAGAGTGTTACAATAATACAAAGCAGGGTGCCTATATTCTGTTTTCCCTCTCGAAATATGGAACTATCAAATCTACAATAAATTCCTATCTAACAACATTAAAACTAATAAATGCCTTCCTATCTACAATACAATACAAGTGTGCTTCATTATATTAACTCTTTAATGCTTGGTGCAACCACATCAAGGTGAAATTCAAAAAGAGATTTGCTGGCTTGTCCAGCTGTCTTTTCCCTGCTCCACACGCTGGCCCACTTGATGAATGAGCGATGCTCCTGCATCATAACTCCTTGGCTCGAAAGATTTCATGGGCTCTTGTCCATGAGCTCTTGCACAATCTGCCCATGCTTATGTATAATTGCATCTGTCTCCCAGCTGGCATCTTCCACTGGGTGATTCTTCCACTTCACCAGGTACTCAAAATACTGCTTCCGCCTGGTGTTCTTGCCTAGTCGCTTGTCCAGTACGCACTCCATCTGCGGCTTTTGTGCAACTGGTAACTGTTTCTGCCACTGGACTTCTGGTTCTTCAGTTCCATCCTCTGCTTCTCTGTCTCTGTATGGGTATAAATCTAAAACATTGAATATCGGAGATATCCCGATGCCCTCTGGTAATTCAAGCTCATATGCGTTTTCGCCAAATTTCGTTAGGACTCTGCATGGTCTGATTTTCTTCATCTTGAGCTTGTTGTATGTTCCCCTTGGGAACCTTTCCTTCCTTAAGTGTGCCAGAACCATGTCCCCAACTTCAAACTGAAGTTGTCTCTTTCGTTGATTGTCTTTGCGCTTATACTCTTTATTTGATTTCATCAGTCGCTGCTTCACCTTCGCGTGAAGTTCCTCCATTGCTTCAGTGAATTCTTCAGCACAAGCGCTGCTAGTTTCATCTTGTCCTGACTCCTTGAGTTCATAAACTCCCCTCGGCTATGTTCCATACAAAATTTGGAATGGGCTCTTTCCTGTACTCCGATTCACCGAATCGTTGTACGCAAATTCTTCTTGTGGTAAGATCTGGTCCCAACTGCTGTGGTGTTCTGTCACCAAGCTTCTCAATAAATCCCCCAGACTTCTATTGACCACCTCGGTTTGTCCATCTGTTTGCGGATGATAAGCTGAACTAAAATCCAAATTAGTTCCGAGCTTCTTCCATAGCGTCCTCCAAAAATGACCTATGAATTTAGTATCTCGGTCCGAGACTATGCTTCTCGGCAATCCATGCAATCTAACAACCTCTTTGAAAAACAAGTTTGCGATGTGGGTTGCATCGCTGGTCTTCTGACACGGTATAAAATGTGCCATCTTTGAAAACCTGTCCACCACCACAAAGATGGAATCAACGCCTCGCTGTGTTCTCGGCAATCCCAGAACAAAATCCATACTGATTGCCTTCCATGGCCTCTCAGGTATGGGTAATGGATGATATAACCCAACATTCTTCTTTCGGCCCTTCGGATGTTGACATATCCTAAATCTTTCAACAAATCGTTTGACATTGGTGCGAATCCCTAGCCAATAATATGATTCGCTCAACTTCACGAATGTCTTATCGTGTCCAAAATGACCTGCTAAGCCTCCGCTGTGTTTTTCCTTCACCAAATTCTCCCTCATGGAGAAAACGAGAATGCATAATTGATTTCCTCTGAACAACAACCCTTCCTGGATCATATATTCAAGCCACGGGCTCCGATCCCTGAGAACTCTATTCTCAGCTGCCTCGTATGCTTCTGCAAAATCTGCATCACCTGCATACATATCCTTCAGATTTTCAAAACCCAACGTTCTGACTCTGAATTCTTGCAACAACAAACATTTCCTGCTCAAAGCGTTAGCCACCTTGTTAGCAGTTCCTGAAATGTGTTTAATTACGAACGTAAAATTTTGCATGTACTCTACCCATTTTGCATGCTTCTGGTTCAACTTCTCCTGTTGACTTATAAACTGCAATGCATGATTGTCACTGTACAACACAAACTCTTTGGGTATCAAGTAATGCCTCCACTTCTTTAATGCCTGTATGATGGCATAAAACTCTTTATCATAGGTGGAGTACTTCAACTTCGCCTCATCCAGCTTCTCGCTGAAATATTCCACAGGTCGGTCATCCTGACTCAGGACCCGTCCAACAGCATACCCACTCGCATCACATTTCACCTGAAATGTCTTCTGAAAGTCTGGCAACACCAAAATTGGTTGCTCTGTGATCTTTCACTTCAACAGATTGAATCTTCTCTCAGCCTCTGTTGTCCAATGAAAAACTGTATGTCGCTTCTTCACGGTGTCCATCATTGCTGCGCTAATCCCACTAAAATTCCGAATGAATTTCCTGTAGAAACTAGCCAGTCCATGGAAACTCCTCACCTCAAAAACATTTCTGGGTGATGGCCAATTCCTTATCACCTCCACCTTCTCAGGATCCATCTTCAACTCATTTGTTGAGATAACAAAGCCTAGATAGATGAGCTCTGTCTGCATGAACGAACATTTCTTCAAATTGATCAACAGCTTCTCTTGCTGTAGCCTTCTCATTACAATGGCCAAATGTTTTAAATGTTCAGCCCTGGTCTTGCTGAAAATTAGTATATCGTCCAGATATATGACCACAAATTTTCCAATGAATTCCCGTAGGACTTCATTCATTAGCCTCATAAAAGTGCTCGACGCATTTGTCAAGCCAAATGGCATGACCAGCCATTCGTACAAACCCTCATTTGTCTTGAATGTTGTCTTCCATTCATCTCCCTCTCTCATACGGATCTGATGATATCCGCTCTTGAGATCAATCTTCGAAAATTAATTTGCCCCACTCAGGCAATCCATCATATCGTCCATTCTCGGTAGTGGAAATATGTATCTGATGGTGATTTTGTTTATCGCCCTGGAGTCTGTACACATTCTCCAGCCTCCATCTTTCTTCGGACTTAGTACCGTCGGGACAACACACAGACTGAGACTCTCCATGACCAGTCTTTTGTCCAACAGATCTTGTACCTGCTTCTTGAACTCCTCGTTCTCCTGAGGTGTCAACCTGTATGCGGCCTTATTCGGTAAGCTTGCTCCAGGTATGAGATTGATATGGTGACTCACACTCCTCATCGGTGGCAATGAACGAGGTAGTTCGTCCACGATTATATCAACAAACTCTCCCAACAGTTCCTGAATCTCGTCTAGCAAGTCATCCACTCTTGTGTTTGTCAGGACAATTCTTGGCTTCCTGACAACAAAGAATTGTGGATCTTCATTTTTCTCCATCTCTGTGAGAAGCTCCTTCCCACTCATGAGAAGTATGGTGCTGGTTACTTCCGGTTTCACTCCTTTATCTTTTATCGGAAGAAATCTATGGGTTCTCCCATCCTTCTCCAGAGTGTATGTGTTCATCCTCCCGTCATGAACAACATTTCTATCATACTGCCAGGGTCTACCCAACAGTATATGACATACATCCATGGGAATGACGTCACACAAAATCTCATCATGATAATTCCCAATTTTAAATTGAACCAAGCACTGTTTAGTGACACTTACTCGGTGTCCTTTCTGTAACCACGAGACTTTATATGGACTCAGGTGCTTAGTCGTTTCCAGCTCCATCTTTTCCACCATCTCGGTTGAAACAAGATTATCGATGCTCCCACTGTCAACTATGACCTTGCATTTCCTGTCCTTGGTTGTGCAAGCCATCCTGAATAGTCTTCTCCTCTTCACTGAGCTTTCCACCTCTTTCTCAGGTGTCAAAAGAATCTTATGCATCCCAAGTGACCTTTCGCTGTCTGCATCTTCGTTCTCAGCATCACGCCTCTGTGCTTCAATGATGTGAGCTTCTCCTCTGTCCATTTTCTTGTCTGGAAAATCCACGGCTTTATGTCCGTCTTTTCCACATGTAAAACATGTGATGATTCCTCCACGCCCTCTTCCTCTACCTCTGGTACGAGGAAACACGTTCACGTTAGCATATCCTTCACCCTGCTCTATATGCTGCCTCCTCGGCTTAGCATATTGCTGCCTTTGTTGTGAGGTTCCACCTCTTTCAACCTTACCCTGAGGTCTCTTCCACTCCTCCTTGGGCTTCTGAAATTTTTCTTGGGCAACTGCCTTGCCTCTGGGCTGACTCCTGCCTCACCCTCGCTGTCCCTGCTTGCGGCTCAGCTTCTCCTAAGCTTTCAGAGCCATCTGGTACGCATCCTCAACTGTTTGGATGGTAACCATGCTTAACTCATCTTGAATTTCATACCTCAGCCCATTCAGGTATCTTGCCACCTTTTCATCATCTCTCTCCCGATGACCTGCTCGAATGTTGAGTCTGTAGAACTGCTTGGTGTACTCCTTCACCGTCATTAGTTTCTGTCTCAGGTTCTGCATTCTCCTGAACAGAGTAATCTGGTAATCTCTCGGGATGAACTTTTCTTTCATCTTCGCGATCATCATGTCCCAGCTCTTGATTTTTTGTTTTCCCTTGGAACGTCTGTCTGCTTGCAGCTCGTCCCACCATAAGGCTACATGTCCTTTCAACTTTGTAACTGCATGCCTTACTTTCTTATCCTCTTCGATATCCTCGTAGTCGAAGTAGGTGTCGAGTGCTTGGATCCAATCCAACAACTCTTTTGCGTTTAGACTCCCCTCATAAACGGGAATGTCCATCTTTGTATTTGAGCTCATCCTGGCGATGGCTCTAATCAACCTCTATGTCAAGGCATCCTCTTCTGAGACCTCTTCTGCATGTCCAACTTCCTCTTCAACCTCGGAATCACTGAACTCCACTGCACCAGCTCCGCGTCTATGGGTGGTCTCCATCTCTTCAAGTCTCTCCCTGAGATCTCGTATCTATCGTTCCATCTCTGGGTTTCCTGCTGGCCTACCCCTCAGGTGACTGCCTCTCTCTTCTGGGTGGCATGGTGTCTCTCTGCTACTGGAACAAAGAGAACTCTTCTCCAGCTATGATACTACTCTTGACGTTCGCCACTCTCAACAGCGGCTGCTTCCACCAGGACCTTCTTTTACACAGGCCCGAAGAGTTAAAGAACTCTTCCAACTCCTCTCGGGAGTCCTCTACCCACAGTTCTCTCTTCGGTGATCTCCCCTTCACTTTTTGGGAAATCGGGTTTCGAGGTATCGCGAAACTCGTGAGTACAGTTCACATGCACCTCAAAACCCCGAACCCCAATGGTCAAAGGGTCAGCGCCTCCGTATATCAGGGATTTCCCTATCGGGAAATTGGCACTTGCAATGCTATGTTTCACTTGCGCCACAAACTCCGAACCCCGAACTCCGATGACACCTATTCTCCACTAAAACCTCATGGTCCCACTCAGCCACGTCATTCCTCCTCTCGTACGATCGGAGATCACGAAATCGTGATTTCTCCATTCCCAATTCCTTTGCATTGAGAATTGCCGAATGCCGAATCCTGACCTCCTGATATCTCGCGACACCTGTCTCTGCTCTGATCGACGACTCCCATTGATTCGGGAAATCGCTATTCGTGATTTCAAAAGGTATGAACCTTTCGCCAATACAAATGCTGAAGCCCGAACCCTGATGGGATTTGATCCTTCCTGTGTCCATGGATTTAACTCCCTTGCATCTCCTCCTTAATCCGACGATCGGCGGGATCTCGCGATTTCTTCTCTACAAATCCTGTCCGTCTATTTTCCTCCTTGGAGATTTCTTCTGCTTAAAAAAAGCTTCTCCCGGTTCGAACCCCACTTGGGTCTTACTTCCAGGAACTTCGAAGGGTCTATTTCTCCTGAGCTTAACTTCTCTCACTGCTTCAACTGAAGGTTGGCGCACTCCTTGCGCTCGGCGTCCAATCACTCTCTAAGTGTTGGATCTTCTAGATTCTGTACACTCCCTGCAACCGTAATCCCTGCCTTCCTTTCCTCAGACTAAGTACTGAGATTCAATCTCGGTCTGCACTTCTCTTGCATGACACGAGTAACCCAATTCAACTTTTGGGCAGATGAGAATGAGAGTTTAACTGTTGAGCCTCATCAATGAACTCTATGTGGATGAATTTGACTGCACTCTATGCAGGAATCTCCTGGCTCAGACAGAGAAACAATTGAAACTCATTTTCCTCTTTCCCTCAGATTTCAATTCAACTATGAAACCACATACACAGTATATTAAAGAAAATGCATACAAGGAAAATAAACATCCATGAGCATAATATCAACACAGAGACACAACACAAACCATGAAAGTGAATCAAAAGACCTCCTTCTATTAATTCAATCTGTACATGGATGTTCTTCACAGGTTCTCTGCTTTGCTCTTCTTTTCTGGATGCGAGAGAGTTTTACAATAATACAAAGGAGGGTGCCTATATTCCGTTTTCCCTCTCAAAATCTGGAACTATCAAATCTACAATAAATTCCTATCTAACAACATTAAAACTAATAAATGTCTTCCTATCTAGAATACAATACAAGTGCGCTTCATTATATTAACTCTTTAATGCTTGGCGCAACCACATCAAGGTGAAATTCAAAAAGAGATTTGTTGGCTTGTCGAGATGTCTTTTACCTGCTCCATGCGCTGGCCTGCTTGATGAATGAGCGATGCTCCTGCATCATAGCTACTATAAGGTCAAAAAAGGGAACCTTGTTCCACTTGATAGGGTAACCAAGGTATACATTTATTTCCTTTTTCAATATGATCATTACCATTTGTTTCCTTTTCATTGAGGTAGGAAATCCTAAGTCTCTTCCCTCTTTCCTTGGCCAAACCTTAATCTCACCTTGATAGTACTTGGGAGAGAATTCATAGAATACCAACCCCATCATCCATGCTTGAAGAAACCCTACCTATCCTAGTTAAAGCAAGAGGAAATCCTTCTTGGTTCCCTAAAAATTAAATTATATTTATAAGAACTTCACCTAGGGTAAATCTAGGGACCCTATAGCCCTTATTAGGTGGTACTCTCATTGTTCTCTTCAACCAAAAATAAAAATTAAAAAAACTTTCAATATTTTCGATTTTTTCTTTTGTTTATTTGGGAAATATAGGGTTTTACGGGTTTAATTTTTTAGTTATATTACTATACCTAAACTTTATTACAATTATAATATACCACTAAGATTGGGTTTCTCTCATGCTAATACCTTATTTCATGATATATCTTTCTAGATTACACAAGTAGGCTAATGCACCTAGCTGAAATTTGGATTCTAGACTTTGAATTTAGCTTAGTATATTTTTGGATCTAACCCTCTTTTACAAATAACTCTAAATTTATTAAATTCTGTATTTTCTTAGATTTATCCTATGAATTCTTGGAGAACACACTATTTAAGGCTAATATTACTATCATTGAATAAATGTTTATGGTATAAGTTGTAACATTTGGTCATTTTCTTATTACTATAATTTTGAGTGAAGTGATACGATAAATGGTGCAATTCCCTATTAAGTAAGAAAATGGCATAAATTTATTCAACATTTAATATCATCTCATAAATTTTGATGTCTTGGTTTAGGGTTTCAAAAATTGAATCTATGGTTAATTTGGAATATGTATATAGTAAACTTGTGGAATAATAACACTCAACGCAATCATCCAATTGCATGATAAATAAAAATTGATTTGATACTTCATCTCTCTCTCATTTGATAAAGGTTTACATTTGATTTAAATCGTTACAATTTTGTCTTAGTACATCAATATCTAGAAACACTTGAGCATATAATTTGTCTTCATGTATACCTTAAGGAAATCAATGTATTTGAATGTGGAATGATTTGGTTTCTAAGGATAACTGATTCATATTAGTTTATTATTTTGCATTGTTATAAGGATATTGAGCATATAATTTGTCTTCATGGATACCTTAAGGAAATCAATGTATTTGAATGTGGAATGATTTGGTTTCTAAGGATAACTGATTCATATTAGTTTATTATTTTGCATTGTTATAAGGCTATTGTTACACTTATTATTTCTCAACAGATTCCATTTGATGGCTTATGGTGTTGAGTTACATGGGAATATAAAACATCTTTATCACACATATTAAGACATACACTTAACCATTCAAAGGGATTAAAATTCTCATTATTGGTGCACAAATTTGAATACACCCATATCACTTTCAATCGTTTCTAATCATTGTTTTTCATACACCATAATCTAAAATACACCATAATATAAAATATAGTTTGGAATTTAATTTATCATGGGTATAATGTGTCCAAATGAACATTGATTGCATGGTTATTGTGACTTGAATACTAACATATTTCATGGCTTTCCAAGAATTTTGGATATATGGTAATGAGTGTGGTAATTACCCTCTTTTCCTCCCATTAAATTACCTCATTATCCTTCTCCAATCGATCAACCTGGACATTTCTTAATTGCAAGAATTGTTTGAACTCATTAATTTTTGGTGTTTTTTTTTGGGAAGCACTAATATTTTTGGAGTCTTTCATTTTCATCTCGCTCTATGAACTTATTAATTGGAGTATACTTCTCTTAACAAAAACAAATGAGGCAAAGGAAAGATAAGTTTGGATTGTTTAATTCCGTATACCCCACCAACTTCTAATTCTAAAGAATAAATAAAGTGGGGAATAAGATTAAGCTTCAACTTATCATACTTTAAAAGATTAACATGGGTTAAAATTGAACTAGATATACCATATATTGGTTTGTGGGGATTTCATAGAACCAACGGAGTAAAATATGAATCTATTGATTGGGGACTCGAGACTTTGTTCAATATGGGATATAGAGACAAGAGACGTGATCAACAAAGGAATATTCCAAGAAATGAACTAAATATTGAAGAAGAGGAATAGAAATTTCCTATTAGGGATTATAATGAATAGGCTAAAGTGAAAAACACAAATTCTTTAGTTATTCAACTATTCTATGGGCTACCTACCGAGGAAGCATACATCTTCTTGCTTGAATTTGAAGTTTTTTTGTCGTACGTATGAATACAAAAATGATGCTTAGATGCTAAGATTGGTTCCTTAAACTTTCAAATATGCTAATTTAAGATGGTTTATGGGACTACAAGGAGGAAGCATTGCTACTTTGGAAGAAATAAAAGAAACTTTTTTATACAAGTATAGGGATTATTGTAAAGCATGAGAAACAAGAGATGGAATTTTTTGTATAACACAAACAGATGATGAAACTTTGGAATACTATTCTGTAATATATCAATTTAGTTACAAACATGATACAAATTGTAAATTTGATTATGAATCACTCAAACTAGTGTTTCTTAGGTGAGTAAGAGAATACTTTATGGAATACTTATATTTAATGGTTGTAGGGGATATTTAGAAGTTCACGTATGCTAAAATAAAATACATTTTTAAAAATTACTCAAGAGAAACTATGAAGAAAGGTAGAGGGTTAAAAAAAAAGTTCTTTCAACATCAAATAATACAATTGGAATCACTAAAGTTGAAACTGTAAATTTAATTGAGGATACGAAAACAAACATTTTAAATTTGTTATCTATGAAATTGGATGCTCTGCATTCAAAAAGGAAACAAGAATAAAATGATAAAGAATTAGAATTTTTCTATCCTAGATGCACTAATAAACATCCTCAAAATGAATGTCCATTTTCTTTAATAAAAATAGGCAAAGTCTATTCTAAAAACCATGATACTAGTAATTGTCCATAGTTGTCTGGTTTAAAAGAAATGTATAAAAATAATGAATAGAATGATGAAAAAATATATTTTTTTAATAAATGATGGTTTTTATATCCAATACCATAGTTTATAGGAGTTACTCAAGGTCAATACTTGATTCCTCCATGGTCTTATCAATATCCTTCACAAAATAATCAACAATTTTTCAACAATTCCAAAATAATCAACAAACATTTGTGTAGTTTGAAACCAATCAACAATCTTTTTTGTAGTTTCAAACCAATCAAAAACCTTTTACATAGTTTCAAACTACCCATCAGCCATGGAATCCATATTTCTATTATACAATGAATTTTGGTCAACAACCATATGTAATTCAATGTAATCAATGACCAAATCAATAACAAACATTTTGACCATATCATAACTATCATATACAACAACTACAACAAATATTTCCATCCTCGTTACAAGGCCCTAGTAAAAAACCTAGTAAGGCCATTAGAGTTTCCTTCCCAACCCAATTTAAATCCTAATTATAGTGTAGGGAAACCCAATAAACTAGAACTAAATAAAAAACCATCAAATCAATAAAATCAATCTATCCAACCAATTCAATAAAATCATCCATTTTATACCAATGAAGTGGGAGATTTTATATCCTATATCATTTTTGCACTTAACTATCAAATCTAGTTAGGAAAAGTGTTAGAATATCCTATACTGTTAAGAACCAAACATCAATATAGCATAGAAAAATCTCAG
Organism: Picea glauca; assembly: GCA_000966675.3. Classification (NCBI taxonomy): domain Eukaryota; kingdom Viridiplantae; phylum Streptophyta; class Pinopsida; order Pinales; family Pinaceae; genus Picea; species Picea glauca. Next base: position 204,991 of record JZKD02S1748069.1, read on the forward strand.
GAAAAGTACTCAACGCCTTGAAAAAGAGATAATTTCAGATAATAATCCTCTTCGAGGGGGTAACCTCCCTTTACTCCACTTAAATGTTCAAGTACAAGATGATTCAAAATGAAAATGTCTCCTTGGTATATATAGGAGACTAGGAGGTATAATTACAACTAATGGCCTAAAGCCGA
>JZKD02S1748069.1:216383-237966 GCA_000966675.3 Picea glauca
AGCTTACTCTACAATACATTTCTTCCGTAGGTCAAAAGAGTGTGAATTAGCAGTTATCCTATTGTAACTTTGCAGTACGAGTTCTTTGCAACATGGGTGGAAATATATACATGCAAGATCCCATCACAATGGAAGTCATTATCACTAACGTGTAGGTGGCCGACATTTTCAAATGAGCTATATGGTTGCAATTCTCTGAATGGATAAAAAATAGTATTGTGCCATGGACACAGAATTTTTCTTAAAATTTCAGAAATGGAAAGAAAAATTTCAGAAATAATGGAGTGGAAAGAGTAAATAATTTGGAATTTTCTGTTATGGAAGAGATCACTTTACAAGTTACACGTTTGGAGACAGAAGGCAGTTGTGACATCACCCAACACACAATTACTTTTATTGAAAGAATATTGATTGTTATCGAACCATTATTATTATATTCATGGTTATTGTTTCTTTTCGAGTGTTAATTTATATTAAGGACCATACCACACTTTAATTTAGCAATGATCCCCAACAACACTTCTCGTATCGTCATTGCTCGCCAAATCACTCTTGCAACCACTATTTTAAATGCAACCACAATTTTAAATACGTAAATAATTATAAGTTAGCTTTTTATTGTTGTCTTTATATTCACTAACCAGGAACCCACATATTGTGTTTTTACTTCTGACGTAAGTAGGTCAGAATCACAGTTCTTACTTTAGTTCCGAGTAGTTAAAATACTAAGCTATGTAATAGATTTATTCAAGCTCTCCACATTATTATACCTATATTATAATTTCAATTTGAATTTACATATGTATATATAATTATATATATAATGACACCACTACATATGGAATATACATAATTACACTTATTGGTCATAATTTCCAATCAACACCTTCACGTGTCAATCATACTCTTTTTTTTTTTTTTAATGTATGGAGTAATTATATAAATATAATCCTACCTTAGATGGAAGTGTTAGAATTAATGATTAATTTAGGGGTTGGTTGAAGATTTGTAGGAGTTGTTGAGATATTCTCTCAACCTCCATAGCTATGTTTGGGGTAAGTTGAATCTGAGTTCAACTATATATGTACGTATGTATGTGTGCAATAATAATCTATTTTTTCTGTGTGTGTTTCGTGTGTCTTATTGCTCTCATGTTTCCCAACTTGGTATCAGAGCTAGAACAGTCCTAACTCTCTCACGAGAGGGACTGGAATATGAGATAGATTGCAAGCGCATAGATTTGTACATATGTAGTGTATCTAGTGTAGGAGAGTGTTAAATTTCTCTGTGTTGTTGAGTGTAGTGAGTTATTGTTGGAGCGTATAGCTTATTAGAGGCTGCAACATAAGTTTCAGAAATCATGACTGATAGAAGTCATTGTTATTGATTGTTGCGTGGAGCAGGCGTAATAGAACGCGGTTTTTAGAGAGAACAGAGATCCATCACATCAGGTGTATCCAACATAAGTTTGCATCTGATTCAAACGTTCACTGCTGGAGCTGCTTTGATATGGATCTATAGATGTTGTTGAACCTCGATCAATGATTTTGTAAATGCGGAAGGATTGGTTTCATCACAGGGTATATAAATTTTGAATTGGAAGAGGAGCCATAGTTGTTGTAAGAGCCACCGTGAGCACAAGAAAAAAGGAGAGATTGTAGCAAATCCGAGGAAATGAAGTCATGATCTGAGAATCAGAGTGCTACTGTTTGCGTAGAAGATTGATGCCATTTGTGTGGCTCAAGAGAGGCGCCTTCTTGTACAGATCAGTGAATTAATGTTGCGCAATGCTCATAGCTTTCATTTTTTGAAAATGATTGATGTTTTTTTATTTTTTGTTAAGAAAAAATTGTGCTATTGAAAAGCGTTGAAGGAGGAGTTGAGTGTTTCCCATCATCTAGCGCAAAGAAAGGCCCGAGACTATTCAAGGCGTGGCTGAAGGTTTACCTCATGATGAACGAAAAAAAATAAAAATATTATTATTACTTGGAAGTCGTCGTAGATGGCATGTTTTTATACTCATAGATATATATTTAGTTGTGTGTGGTGTGCTTAAAGTTTTTTATATGTTTACGTGTTTATGTAAAAGAAAGTAGGAACTCTTGTATTTTGATATAAGCTGGCAGCCCCGGTTTCAAGAACAACTGTTCTTATTGGAAGTCACCTTGTATAATTGAATGTTGAGGACATTCTGTATCCAAACTGTTCTTCTAGACATTGAAGGATAGCTGAAAGAAAAAATCCGACAGATAGAGACATGTTCATAGAATGCATCAATAATTGACATCTTTTATCACGGAAGCCCCGATGAGCCGAGTTGTCAAATTGTCCATTGTACAAGTTCATGAATGATGGTATGAAGCATTTATGCTTTAAATGAGTTGAATAGTAAGCTCTAAGAAGAGGAAGAGAAAGCGCGCAGTCCAGAGGCATGAGAGTGGATGTAGGAGCTGATGAAGACCAGATCAGATAGAGATCTATGTTGTGATTTGAGAATTGTAATATGTGATTTATTTGTAATGTAATCATTAAGGGAGTGTGTTAGAATTAATGATTAATTTAGAGGTTGGTTGAAGATTTGTAGGAGTTGTTGAGATATTCTCTCAACCTCCATAGCTATGTTTGGGGTAAGTTGAATCTGAGTTCAACTATATATGTACGTATGTATGTGTGCAATAATAATCTATTTTTTCTGTGTGTATTTAGTGTGTCTCATTTCTCTCATGTTTCCCAACTGGAAGGGTGTCAATCATATGTTTTTTTTATGTATGGAGTAATTATATAAATATAATCCTACCCTAGATGGAAGTGTAAATATCATTTGTAATATGGGCACTTGACTTAAAATAACTCTTTTGATATTATATTTCCAACTCTACAAACAATACAATTGTTATCATATAATACCCTTCCTAACAATTAAATTCTTGTGACCCTGCTAACTTCCAAAATTTGATATATATATCCATTGTTTATATGTTCGGATAAGAATCGATCCATGTGATCCGTAGTGTCTGATGACATGGGTCATTAACGCTTGGGTACGAATTCACCTACCATGTTCCTAACACATCTCCACGTCGATTAGATCACTACCAGATTGATACACTACTCCAGTCATAGGTGGTAGTGGCACCATGTGGCTCCACGATGGAGTATGAGTAGCAATATCTACTGTAAAAGTTTTCCAAAGTGCACAATAAGAGCTAGATCTAACATTACAAAACATTATTCAGACGAGCGTTAATCTTATTTGCTAAATTAAAACATGCACCATCACAAACAATTTGCGCGCAAATATCCCAATACTAATCACAGTATAATCCAAGGTGCCAGTAAAGCATCGACTATGTTCAAGGTGCGAAGTAGTCAATCAAGTAGATTCAATCGCAAAATGCCATTAACATCCAAGATGTACGTGTGATCCAGGTACTGAATTGGGCATAAATCATTATCATTACAATGAGCGTAGTTAATCTCAGCACTAAGGAAATCCTGTATACACAAGGTTAAAACTACGGGCAAGTAATCGAAAGGGTAATCAATTGATTTTCTATGGCACAAGGTAAACGTAACACCCCATCATCCATACGTCACAGTTAAACAAGGCGCAAGGTAATTACCAAATTAATATGAGGTGTACAAGGTAAATCAAATACTAACTTCTAAAAGATAAGACGGTGTATGCCACGTCAGAACAACTTTAAAAGGGGAAGATCCTTGTACCAGTGGCTCGTTCAAACCCTTTCTGTGATAACACATTGCTGAAGGTTTATCACTTGTAGGAGATGTATCATTAAAATCCCTACACAATTAATTCAACGCTTATAACTATAAACCCAATCATTTAAAAAATAATAAGATTGGAAACACTCAATAAAAGAAATTTGAAAAAAACCTTACTTATCATTATATCACTCGACCTCACACCTCCTTTAATCAATTATTATCATGATATTTTTTTTTATATAAAGTATCTAATCAGATATAATGATCATTCCGTCAAGTCCTTCCTTATAAGAAAATCCAAAATGTATTGATCATGTTGTTTCTCTTCCATTCAAGTCTTAGGTTCATGATGTATTCATTTATGAACATATACACAATTATATCAACTTGTATGCAATGTGAATATATGTCAACGTGCAGGTAAAATCGAAAGTAATTGAACTCTATAACCAATCTTAATGCTATGTAATATACTAATTTAGAATATTGTGTAGAATATATATATATATATAAAATAAGGATCTTCCGGAATTATGGTAATTAAAACTCTCACTCATGAAGGAGTGTTAACAAGTTAAATATTGACTTCATAAAAATTGAGGTTTAGAATTAAACTAAATCTTCTTTATCGGTTCGTATGGCAAGGCATGACCACCTTGCTTATTCCACTAAGAAATTTGATGACGGTGGAGGCAAGTTACAATAACGTTGATATTCACCAATTTCTCCAGGGAGAATTTTCCTTTCTACCTAGTTACTTACTAACTAATAACGTTGATATTCACCAATTTCTCCAGGGAGAATTTTCCTTTCTAATAATTCAATATTTTAACTGGTCACTAAAGCAACTGGAAAAATTGATGCCGAGAGTTGAAACATATCAGAGCATCGAAATTTAAGGGAAAAAGAAATATATGAAGATAATTAACGATTTGACAACACGGAGTATGTAAAGAATACCAACGTTTTGACATACAGAAAATAAAAGAATATCAACGATTGTCATACAGACCCCTTACATAATATATAAAGAATACACGAACGAAAATTGGGTCCATGTCAAACAACACTATTGTTGACCATTAATAAAACGTTGTCTAACAACAATATCGTTGTCCATTAATGAATATCATTGTATCTATTGATAAATCGCTAATCAATCGCAGCAGTAGTAATAAAATGCAAATCAAATCGCAGTGGTAATGATAAAATCGGAGTAAATAGATACATTAAGTATAGTAATCAAAATGCCTGACTGTCACAATCATCACAAAGAGGCACATTAATGAATATATGTATAGTAAGGATAAAAATAATTCACGCAGAAAGTAAAAATACAGTACCGTCCCAATACACCGTTGGGTGGGTAACACAAATTTTCTGAGGAAATGAACTAAAATATGGCTGAGTAATAAGGAGGAAATTTTTTGTACACAATAAGGAATTGGTTGGACAGAGACATTATCCTTCACTTATTATCCATGCACATGAAAGTAGGGCATTTGAATCTAAATCTTTAACACCGGAGTGAAAGACAGTTGATTTGGCTCCTGACCGACTGCTGAGGAATGGACTAATAACTTAAAGGATAAGAAAATAAAATAAAAACATAATTTCCTTGTATTTAAAACAATAACAACGCAGAGCAAAATAAACTAATGGATCGAGAACCAAAACACAGTCTTCCTCGGTAAAATACAACGCACTAATAATCCCACCCAGAACCAGAATACACAATTAAATGCAGAAACAAAACAAGGCTCAGAAATAAAAATTTAGTGACTCTTTTGCGATTTCACATGATGCACTATTGTCGAGATAAAAATTCGTATGCATAACTAAACGGGTATTTTTTTTTTAAAACATCTATGCAAGCGAGCTTTCGACAATAAAGAAATGCATGAACAAGAAATTGAACTATTATTTAATACAAATTATGCAAATGTGTACCATAGCCAAATACGAAGAACCAAAAGTGACCGACCCGCGCTCGCACTCCATCCAACTCCGACTTGCCGACCGATGAGACCTCATTGGTACCTCTCAACCAACACTAGGGCTACTCTTATTCCCCCTTAGCCCCCTGAGTTGCACAAGGTCCACGCACACGATACCAGAGAATGCTAGCACCCAACTCGCCTCACAAGGTTGAGCTACCACTTGTTACCTGAGATGGATATCCCAACTCCCACAAAAAAAAACTCAGTCAAGACAAATTTCGACAACATAACGTTGCGCAAGCTAAATGTGTCAGACTCCTCCTCCGCCATATTTTTTATAGATTTTATTAGTCATTAGTTTCTCAAACCCTCATTAGATTCATTTTTCAGTTAATTAATTAAGAAAAACCTCCTCGTACAAATCTCGCCCGATCCCCTAGTTGCATCAGAAAATCAATTTCATTAATTAATTAAATTTTTCTATTTCTCCCACCCACCTAAAAGCATTCCTAAAAATGATCCTCGGTGTCCCAATATCCCTTTACAATTCTTAAATGACTTATGCCTTACTTCAATCCTAGTTGAGTTCATAAATAGAAAGTTCCAACGCTAGATTCCTTACTAAGTTAGAGATTCCCCTTTTTCTTTTAAGTTTCCCCTTTTCATTAAGTTTCCCCCTTTTCCTTAGGTTTCCCCTTTTTCTTTAATTTTCTCGTTTTCTTAAAGTTTTCTCCTTTTTATAACTAAATTTAGTCTTAGCAGGTTTAGACAAAGACAACCAAATACCCCTTCTATTAATTAAACCTTTATTAAAATTTCGTCTTTAATTATTAATGCTTGAATTTTCTAATTAGTTATAAAAATAACCTTTAGTGAAATGAAATTTTATAAAAAGGACCTTAGTGAATTGAAATTTTGTACAGGAACCCGAGTGAATTGAGATTTTCTAAAACAACCTTAGTGAATTAAAATTTCCATTTTAATCTCGTTATATGTCTAATTCGTTTTTTTTTTTTTCCGTTTTGGGTTCTACTCAGACCTAGGTTTTCAATTCACTAGGCTTGGGGACAGTTCTTAAGGGAAAAAATAGTTATTAAACTTTGCTTATTAGATCATTCATTTTAAGGCCAACCATCTCCTAAGGAGGCATAGTTTTCTAGGCAGTAAGTTTATTTATTTACTAGTCAAAATTGCGACGTGCCCTTCAGGATGTACTACGTGCTCCAAGGGTGCCACTTGCCTCTTTCTATCTTCTTTGCATGACATGCCCTTCAAGATGCACTACGTGATTCAAGGGTACCACTCCCCTCTTTTTGTTTTATTTGCACGACGTGCCCTACAAGATGCACTATGTGCTCCAAGGGTACCACTCACCTCTTGACTGAATTTGGTAGACATCAAAACCCTGGAGTCAATACTCCGCCAAGTGATCTTGTATGAGACTATGGGACTCTAAGGAATAAGGCCTCTGCCTTATTTCATGCCCCTTGGAATCATCGTGAGCGACTGTCATAGTCTACCCTCACGACATCGTGGGTTTTCTCGAACTAGGTGATCATTCACTTATAGTTCGTGTCATGGCGAGAGTGCTAGTAGGTCGTGGCAGGGATGTTTCCACACATCTCCCTCAATGTATCTAGTTGTCATGCGTGACCCCTCTACTCCAAATGTAAGTCTAGTCGACAAGCTATCATCAGCCTCTATCCATCAACGAATCATGTCAGAAATAATAATCAGTCATCATAACATCTAACCATATGTACATATGTCACATCAACAATATTTAACCCCTAACAGTCTTCTCCCTGACTTGATCTGGAGTCCAAGGTGTTTAATCGATGCCTCGACATCCTCAATGTCTAGATTCCTACACACTCAGGAGAACCAAGTCAATAACACATGTCTATGTAAATACAACAAAACAACATATCATCTAATCCAAAACATCTCATAATCACAATCAAAACAACCAATAGTATAATAGCCCGGATCACTTGCATGCAAGTGTCGTCCAAGAATAAGTTTTCTCAATGCACGCAAGAGTGGGATGTTACATACACCCCCTCTTATTTTAAACTTTGTCCTGAAGTTTCACAGTATGTAAGTGCCAAAATAAAGTGTATCAAAATATCATAGGTCTATCTATCAAACAAAAAGGAAATTTCTCACGTGTAACATCCCCAAAAATAAATTATTTTGAATTTGAAATTTCTTAGGAAAATTATTCCGTTTTTGGTAAATTCAAAATTGGAAAATTTTTGCCATTTATGGCAATTTCAAATTTTGAATTTAGTTAATTGTAGTTAATGATTATGACTGTTGGGCAGAGATCTTATTTGACCCAACTAACTATTTGACTATGACACTTGTATGAAACAAAATATTTTATAATTATTGCTGATGGAAAAATGGAACAACCATGTTAAAAATTAGTTGACCATGACTCCATGAGTGGGGAACATGTTGGAACTACCTCAGGGATGATTGTTACAATTGCGAAAATTCGTAAGGGGGAAAAATACCTAAGAAAAATGACTTTTCATATATAGTATATGAGAGGAGGAAGAACGTTGCCTAGTATGTTGGGGAAAGAAGAAATTTATCTCTTGTTGTTATGAACCATAGTTTTCAGAGTGTGAGGCAAGAAGAAGTTGTTGAAGCGGAATGACTATTGCTCAGGTAGAGTTTGGATTTTTCCCTCATGTGTTCATGGTTTGGGTAGGGGGTGAATGGAGCAAGCGAGATTGGCTATTCCATTCTAATGTTGGGAGGAACGTGGTTGTTCCATTTGTTTTTCAACGAGCTAGTTCAGATATGTTCATATACTCTTTTCTAGTTGTAGATATATCTCTTTCTTTAATGGTTATTAGAATATATATATATATATTGTTGGGTGAATTACTTTCTGCTGAAGTCCTTTCTAAGTCAAGAATCATTTTTTATTTAAATTGATTGAAAGAGAATATATGTAGTATAACGTTGTGTAAATTATTTCTATGAGTTAAAATACAAATGGATGGAACAAGCGTAGGATAAACCCCTGCAATTTTTAATTGTATGATTTGAATAAGACTACTTGTATATATTTATATACATATTCTAACAAGTTAAAATGTGAATGGATGGAACAAGCGTAGGATAAACCCTTACCAATTTTAATCTTATGCTTGAATAAGATTGTCTGTATATATTTATATACATATATTAATTACGAGTAGAATCAGAACTTTGTGAATACACTAGCATACTTCTAGTATAAACAAAATCGGACCGATTCCCTTTTCAAATCTTAGAGATCTTGTATTTTCATAAGTATAGAAATAAATTGGAAGGAGTCTTTTACTACTACCTTGACTTAGGAAATGATGAAGGACATACCTGAACGAAAGAATTTTATACTCGCATAGTACTGTATTAAGTTATACAAAGTAATAACACTGCTATATTACCGATGCGTGGAAAAATATAATGGAAGACGACAATATAAACTAGTAATATGAGTTTTGGAAATATAGACAGAAACTCAAGAAAACAAATCGAACCTTTTAGTACAAACAAGATTCTGGAAACAAAATATTAGAAAGGTGAATGCCTGCTGAACTCAGTAAATAGAAATACGAAAACCCTTTTTCATGAATATTCATCGTTTGATAAGTTCGAAATATGATAATTGTTTTAACGAGTAATCAATCATTTAGATAATATTGAAATAAAAAAAACGATAGTTTCTATTGACTACAATGAAGTTTTATGAATACAATAATTACAAAGGTAACAAAATAGAATTTTGGGAAAACATATTTCTTGAAGTATAGAGGCTGATATACCTTCTTTATAAACATTATAGGCAATATAAAGAACCATAATACCATTAAGATTGGATTTAAATTTGCTAACCATGGTATTTTCAAATACAAGTATACAAGAGAAAGAATCTTGTGAATTAAAGCTTAAAGTGGTTATACAATTCCAAACAGACCAAAAATCCAAGTATGTCCAACCTTACGCAATTGTTGTGTTCTCTTTCAACAGGGAGATGTCGACGTAAAAATAGGATTACTCTTCAACCAACCGATACAGGAATTGAGACAAAACTTCACTTATTAATGATAAAACTGGAATGGAACCATGGCCTCCATTCCTAGAATTGTGAAAGATAATTTTGAGAGTTATTGGGCATGGAACCCGAACACCTTTTGCATGAAGGATAAGAACCGGCATCTGAAATTTTTGCGCGGTCGAAATCTCTGCAAATATTTACCCTTTTAAAAAAATAGTAAAATATACGAAAGTAAAGTGAATGAAACTTTCAATAGAATGATAAATGATAGAAATAGTTTATTCTAGAGTGGCACTCAATTTCTGACATGGAGACCCGATGTACTTTCCTCGTTACATTCGGGTTTGATAGAGATCCCAGATCGAGGGGAGGGTGGTCCAAGGAATTCGTGATGGGTACCCTCGCATCAACAGGGTCCCATCATTAGTGTTGGTACCAAATCATATAATCAATTGCTTATGAAATGAAATAATCAACAATGCTAACATTTAACATATTGTGCAAGTAGGCCGAAGGTGTAGTGTAAACGTTACACACAGAACAAACGATATACGTAAATAATGAGATTAAACCCTTCCTGAACCAACTATCTATTTTGCAGAGGGTATTTATAAGTCAACGATAAATACAAAGTTAATCTTCTGTTGAATTCAAATGGAGTAAAATACAAGTAGATCACGATAATGACACTAAGAAATATAATTAATCCAAGAAGTTCCGCAGACTCAAAGCTTATATGCCACAGGGTATTTTGTTTAGTGAAATGTTTGAAACATAGAAGTCACATTCCTTTAACCGTATCAGACAAGAATGAAATAACCATTAAGGAGGCACTATATGCATGAATACCTACTAAGGGCTTAATGAACATTACAGAAGGGTGCATTCATCCTTTACAAAGAGAAAGAAAGAACATGCAATGTATTATGCTATACACAGTAAGATCATTCTGCTCCAGACCAAAGACCCCACATAGTCTCACGAAAATTCAACATCAGGCCTCGACATACATCAATAGAGGGACTATAAAGAACAATGATAATAGGGAATAACAAAACCATAGAAATTGAAATATATACACGAAAAACTATATAGATGCAATTTCTCTAAATCAAGAGGTTGAATGTCGAGACCTTTAGAGATATTAAGATTGAAATGATCGAATGATACAACTTCTCCAGGAGTGGGCATATCCTAGAAATATTTCAAGGAATAATGATAAGGAGAATATTTAACTTAAAATTCTAACAAGAGTCACAGAACAAATCTTGCTTTTCACTGTAACGATTTTCTTAAGATCCACTCTATTATTTAAACCATAATAGCATCTTACAAGTTACGAGGAAAGACGGATAACGTTGTCCATTCCACCGGGTAACAACCTCCAAGTCGACAGTCTCCTCTACCGACGAAACTAATACGCAGAGCCATTCAGAGGGATTCACAATGACAAAAAGAAACTCACTTAAACCTAAGAGAAGATCTTATTATGTCGATTTAATTATGAAGGTACAAAGGTTGGTCTCACCATGTAAGGGGGGCGAGTTGGTGTGATTGGATTGGAGGAGGGGTCAGGTGAAAGCCATCGAAACTCACATACATAGGACTTCCATTCATGGCTACTGCAGAACTTTATCTCCTTTTTGACAAGTAAGCCATTCTTCCCTTCTCCAGAAAAACACGTAGTTAATTTATCCCCTTTGTGACACGACTAGATGGGGACACATTCACTTCAACTGTTCCTTGAAGTTAACATATCGTTCAAGTGAAGACTTCGTTGGGACATATTTTAGTTAAGTCAGAGTTAACATGAGATCTTGTTACCCGAACTCTTTTAGGTAAATGGTCTAGAATATCACTAACCATGAATAATTCATAAAGGAAACCATTTAATGACCAGGACCATACAATGATTCCAAGTGCCTTTTACTAATCCACATATATATGGTATGTGAATTTTTATTTCAAAGACAAATTAAGTAATCTTGCGCACAAACATAGATACCTCATTTTTAAGGAGAGATTAGGATTATAAGTCCTAAGTCTAAACTAATATATATATATATATATATATATATATATATATATACATAGGTGAGTAGGTTTGAGATGAACGAGAATTGCTAGAATCTTTGGTGAATTATGCATATAATTTTTCTATCCAAAGTAACTTATACTGGTGTGGGAATGGCATCATGTGGCAGGCAAAACTTAAGTTACCTCACATAGATTTATAACAGGAATGAAGATTACCTCCTTTTACCAATGGACATATAAAATGAAAATGGAGATTAATGTCCCATAGAATTTTTTTTTTTATGGCAAATTTGAGGTACATTACATATGGTATCAAAGAAAAGGTTACAACACTTGGACCTTGAACATGGCCAAAAATATTTACTTACCATATTTTTTTTATGATTATGAAAAAAAAAACAAAAACAACTACCATTACAAACAAAAAACACTTTATTCTGTCTAATCATGGTAGCCCAAGATGAGGTAGAAATTAGACTCAGGAGGAACCCGGGACAAAGACCTCCTAAAGATCAGAGGCAGAACAGTGACGAGAGTTTACCTACCAAATTTTTGGAAACAATGAGAAACCTCATTGTTGAGTTGCAAATTTTCAAATCAGACAATGAGAAACTCAAAAAGGCACAACAGGAACAGCAGGAAATAAATGAAGTCTTGTTGCGAAGTATAGTGACAAAGAAAACCCCAAAGGTCGATAACCAAGAAGAGGAGGTCAGTAAAAGGGCCTCCAAGAATTCTAGTCCTGAAGTAGAGAAAGGGGAGAACTAGTCTGAAGGAACACCTCTAGCTGAAGATAAATAAAAAACAGACAGAAAAAGGAAACAGGTGGATCACCTGGAGGGAGAGTTTAATAAAATCAAACCATCTACCTTTGATGGGGAATCTAGAAAAGGGGAGTAAACTGAAGCATGGTTACTAGACATCAAGATGTATTTTCAGATATACAACTATCCCAACAATATGAAGGTCATAATGGCCATCTATAATCTGAAAGGAAAGGCCAACATTTGGTGGCAAGACCTAAAGTTGGCCAAGGGCCTAAAGGAGAAATATATGGAATGGTCAGACTTTAAGAAAAAGTATCTATCTAAAATTTACTATGAAAGAAAAACCAAAGAAGTTTATGAGCTACGACTTGGTCAAATGGTTATGGAAGATATCATAAACAAATTCCTAGAATTACTAAGGTTTGTACCTTATATCCGGGAGGATAAAGTGAAAATCCAATGGTTCATAAGTTGTTTACTATAGTCTTACAAGGACAAAATTGAATTTGATAATCCCAATTCGTTGAGTGAAGTATTCAAGAAAGCCCGAATGTGTTATGATCAATACAAACAATGGTCGAAATTTCCCAAGGCTTGGAAAGACAAGAAATATGACCGAGTAAACCAGCGGAAAAAGGGATACCAACCATCCCCTTATCGGAACGAAGCAAAAATCTTTCCAAGGAAATATTTTCACTCCAACAATCCAAGCATGCAAGGAGGTGGTAAGCTAGTAAATTTGGGAACAAAGATGTTTGGAGACATCCCCCATGAACCATTGAAATGCTGGGAATGTAGAGACCCTCATCTAAGGAGGAACTGCCCATGTTTGATTTCAACAAACAAAAATATTGTTCACAATTTACAGGAAGCCTATATAGTAGGGAATGTAGTCAGAAGCTTACATCGGATCAATGTAGTCATGGATGGCCGACAAACTGACCACCATTCTGTTGTGGTGGAAATTGAAGGTAAAATCAATAACACTCGAATTTATGTTTTAATTGATCCTAGAGCTACACTAAGTTATATCACTCCCGATACAGTGGAGTCAAATAAACTTAAGAAAAAAAGACATGCAAAATCTTGGCTGGTACAACTAGAAATAAGAAGAAAAAGAAAAGTTCTCGACTTTATTTCTGATTATGAGTTCAGTTTAGGCAGTCAAAACATAAAGAAAAATTTAAACATTCTACCATTAGGATCTTATGATGTTATTATTGGAAAGGATTGGTTAAAAAAGAATAAAGCAGTGCTAGATTGTTGTGAAAAATCACTTAAGTATAAATATGAAAATGACACTGTTAGGATAGTTCAATGTATACAAAAACAAGTCTCAGTTAGACAGATTTCAAAATGCAATTCAAGAAATGCATGAGAAAGGGTTGTCGAGTTTATGCCATCCATGTAACAAACCTGTTAGAAAAAGAAAATAAACCGAACTTGGAGGATTTTTTCGTTTTGCATAATTTTAGAGATGTTTTTGTTGATGATATACCTGAATTACCCCCACGAAGGGAGATAGACTTTTCTATCGACCTATTACCTGGTTCAACCCCTATCTCTAAAGCACCTTACCGAATGAGTTTCCCAGAATTAACATAACTAAAAATTCAACTAGAGGAATTATTGGAGAAAGAATATATCGGACCGAGTGTTTCCCGATGGGGAGAACCAGTCCTCTTTTTGAAAAAGAAATATGGAACTCTAATACTATGCATCGATTATAGAAAATTAAACAAAATGACTATTAAGAAAAAATACCCCTTACCTAGGATAAATGAGTTGTTCGATCAGGCAGGATGGGCAAAGATTTTCTCAAAATTGGATTTATGATCTGGTTATCACCAGGTTAGGATAAAAGATGAGGACATAAGTAAAATAAATTTTCGAACGAGATATGGTCATTACAAATTCGTTGTCGTACATTTCAGACTTACTAACGCGCCAACCACATTTATGTGTTTAATGAATAGTATTTTCAGCCAGTAATTGGACAATTTTGTGGTGGTATTTATTGACGATATTCTAGTATATTCTAAAATAGAAGAAGAACACAAAGAACACTTAGGGATAGTTATGCAAACTTTAAGGAAGCACAAACTATATGCTAAATTTGATAAATGTGATTTTTATCAGAAGAAAATATAGTACCTAGGACATGTAATATCTATAGAAGGAATTGCAATCGATCCTGAGAAAATTAGAGCCATCTTGGAATGGTTGATACCTAAGGATGTAGAGGAAATCTAGTCGTTCATGGGAATCACCAGATTTTACCACAAATTTATAGAGGGATTTTCCAAAATTGCATACCATATCACATCATTACAAAAGAAGGGAACCAAGTTCAACTAGTCACATAAATGTCAAGATAGTTTTAATAAGCTAAAGGAATTATTAACAACCGCACCCATTTTATAGGTAGCAGATCCAGACAAAGACTTCACCGTCTGTGTAGATGCGAGTAAATAATGACTAGGTGGTGTCCTATCCCAAGAAGGGCATGCTATTTTTTATGATTCCTGAAAACTAAAGGACCATGAATGAAACTACGCCACTCATGAATTAGAGTTGTCAGCTGTAATACACACCTTAAAGATGTGGCGACACTACATAATGGGAAGAAAATTTATGTTGTTGACTGACAACAATGGTGTGAAATTTTTGTTTAGTTAGTCGGACCTTAATGCAAGGAAAGCAAGATGGCTATCCTTCTTGAGCGAATTTGACTTTGAAGTAAACATATCAAGGGTAAGGAAAATAAAGTAGCTGATTTTTTAAGCAAAAGAGATCATGGGTTGTTTGAAATAAACATTAGCAGGGAAGAAAGCGATCTTGAACAGAGGATAAAGATTGCAGGTAATAACGGTGAAAATTACACTCAAACAGTGGAAAAAGTAAAGAACACTATAGGAAATTCAGACAAAACAGATCTTAGTATGGACAAAAATGGTCTACTACGATTCAAAAACAAACTATACATACCAGAATCAACAGATTTTAAGTTAACAATTTTGGATGAAGTTCATAAGAAACCATGTTCTGGTCATCCAGGATACCAGAAAATGACAACAACACTAAGAAAGTCATTTTATTGGCCCAATATGAAGGGCGAAATAACATAATACTTAGTTAAGTGTCAATATTGTTAGGAGGTAAAAGCCAAACACCAACATCCATCCGTCCTGTTGCTTCCCTTACCTGTTTCAGAATCGAAATGGGAGACTATATCATTGGACTTTATTACAGGTTTTCCTAGAAATCAGAAACATAATGATTCAATTATGGTGGTAATCAATAAACTTAGTAATTTTGCACACTTTATTCCTATAAAGTCTACTTTTAAAGCCATTAACATCGTTGAAATATTCATGAAATAAATTTTTTGCCTGCATGGTATTTCTAAAATGGTGATTTCAGATAGAGACGTAAAATTTACATCTGCTTTTTGGAAAGAATATTTTGCAGGGTTAAATACTAACTTGAATTTCAACACGAGTTATCATCCACAAAAGGATGGACAGACTGAACGAAGAAACCAAATCATAGAAGATATTCTTTGCATGTATGTAAGAACAAAACCAAGAAAGTGGGAAGACTTCCCACACTTGCTAGAATTTCCATACAGCAATGGGTACCAAACTTCAGCTAAAATGAGCCCTTTCAAGGTACTGTATGACAAAAAGTGCACGACTCCAATTAGTTGGGATAAACCAGTTGATAGAATCATGGTTGGACTAGAGATGCTCCAAGAAATGGAGAGCATGGTAAGAAAATTACAATAGAACTTAAAAGAGGCATAGGACAGACAAAAATGTTACGTGGACTAGAAAAGGAGACACTTGGAAATTCAAGTGGGATACCACGTCTATTTAAAAGTCAAGGCCCAGAAAATTTCACTAAATCTAGGGAACTATGCCAAGTTGGCACCCAGGTTTTGTGGGCCTTTCGATATCTTAGCTCGAATTGGACCCATAGCATACCAACTTGCACTTCCTGGCAATCTAAAAATTCATAATGTATTTCATGTTTCATTGTTAAAGAATTATGTTCATGACCCTACTCATATGATCGATTGGAACTTGGTGCAAGTGGAACCAGAAGGCGAGTTTCAGAACCTCTGTGCATTCTAGAAAGGAGACAAATAACACTTCGGAACAGAGTCATCGCCCAGGTAAAAGTGCAATGGAAGCACTTTAGCCCTGAGGAGGCCACTTGGGAGTTGGAGGGAGATTTGCATAAATCTCATCCAATCCTGTTCCAAGAAAGGAACGAACATTGAGGATAGTGTTTTATTGAAGGGGGAAAGGATGTAAC
Source organism: Picea glauca (assembly GCA_000966675.3). Classification (NCBI taxonomy): domain Eukaryota; kingdom Viridiplantae; phylum Streptophyta; class Pinopsida; order Pinales; family Pinaceae; genus Picea; species Picea glauca. The sequence continues at coordinate 233,237 of JZKD02S1748069.1, forward strand.
ATCCCAAAAAATAAATTATTTTGAATTTGAAATTTCTTAACAAAATTATTTCATTTTTGGTAAATTCGAAATTGGAATTTTTTTTTCCATTTATGGCAATTCTGAATTTTGAATTTAGTTAAATGTAGTTAATGATTATGACTATTGGGTAGAGATCTTATTCTAACCAATGAACTATTTGACTATGACACTTGTATGAAACAAAATATTTTATAATTATTGTTGATGGACAAATGGAACAACCATGTTAAAAATCAGCTGACCATGACTCCATGAGCAGAGAACGTATTGGAAATACCTCAGGGATGATTGTTACAAGTAGAAAATCCATAATTTGGCCATTGGCAGCCCCTAAAAATCAGGGATTTGGAAAGATGCGAAAATTCCCAAGGGGGAAAAAGACCTAGGCAAAAATGATTTTGCATATATAGCATATGAGAGGAGGAAGGACACTGCCTAGTATGTTAAGGAAAGAAGAAATTTATCTCTTGTTGTTATGAACATTGGTTTTTAGAGTGTGAGGCAAGGAAAAGTTGCTAAAGAGGAAGTACTATTGCTGAGGTAGAGTTTCGGGTTTGCCCTCATGGATTCATGGTCAAGCTAGGGGGTGAATGGAGCAAGTGACATTGGTTGTTCCATTCTAAGTTTGGGAGGAACATGGTTGTTCCATTTTTTTTACAGTGAACTAGTTCAGATATGTTCATCTACTCTTTTCTGGTTATACATATATCTCTTTCTTTAATGGCTATTAGAATACATATATATTGTTGGGTGAATTATTTTCTACTAAAGTCCTTTCTAATTCAAGATTCATTTTTTATTTAAATTGATTGAAAGAGAATATATCTAGTATAACGCTGTGTAAATTATTTCTATGAGTTAAAATATGAATGGATTGAACAGGCATAGGATAAACCCCTACAAGTTTTAATTCTATGCTTTGAATAAGACTGCCTGTATATATTTATATACATATATTAATGAGTTAAAATGTGAATGGATGGAATAGGCATAGGATAAACCCCTACCAGTTTTAATTTTATGCTTGAATAAGACTCCCTGTATATATTTATATACATATATTAATTACGAGTAGAATCAAAACTTTGTGAATACACTAGCATACATCTAGTATAAACAAACTCAAACCGATTCCCTTTTCAAATCTTAGAGATCATGTATTTTCATAAGTATAGAAATAAATTCAAAGTAGTCTTTTACTACTTCCTTTACTTAGGAAATGATGAAGGACATACCAGAACGAAAGAATTGTATACTCGCATAGTACTGTATTAAGTTATATAGAGTAATAACATTGCTATATTACTAACGCGTGGAAAAATATAATGGAAGACAAAAGTATAAACTAGTAATAGGGGTTCTATAAAGATAAACAAAAACTCAAGAAAACAAATAGAACCTTTTAATACAAACAAGATTCTCGAAACAAAATATGAGAAAGGCGAACACTTGATGAACTCAGTAAATAGAAATACAAAACCCTTTTTCATGAATATTCCCCCTTTGATAAGTTTGAAATATGATAACTGTATTAACGAGTAATCAATCATTTAGATAATATTGAAATAAAGAAAATGATAGTTTCTATTGACTACAATGAAGTTTTCTGAATACAATAATTACAAAGGTAACAAAACAAAATTTTGGGAAAACATATTTCTAGAAGTATACAGGCTGATATGACTTCTTTATAAACAGTATAGGAAATATAAAGAACCATAATACCATTAAGATTGGATTTAAATTCGCTAACCCTAGTATTTTCAAATATAAGTATACAAGAGAAAGAATCCTGTGAATTAAACCTTAAAGTGGTTATACAATTCAAAATAGACCAAAAATCCAAGTATGTCCAACCTTACGCAATTACTGTGTTCTCTTCCAACAGGGATATGTCGACATAAAAATAGGATTACTCTTCAACCAACTGATACAGGAATCGGGACAAAACTTCATTTATTAATGATAAAACTGGAATGGAACCATGGCCTCCATTCCTAGAACCATGAAAGCTAAGTCTGAGATTTATTGGGAACGAAACATGAATACCTTTTGTGTGAAGGATAGGAACTAGCATCCAAAATTTTTGCGAGGTCCAAATATCTGCAAATATTTACCCTTTTAAAACATTAGTAAAATATACGAAAGTAAAGTGAATGAAACTTTCAACAGAATGATAAATGATAGTTGTTAGCACTCTGTAATTTACCTAAGGTTGCTGAGGCAAACACAGAGGTAACCTCGAACCACTTCGAGTCTTGGATGTAGCCCTCCAAGACTCAGAGAGGGATCTCTCTTTCAAATTTAACTTTGTTTGTAATGGATGTTAGGCTAGCTATAAGGTACAGGGCTTTGATTTTGGTTTTTAAATGGTCAGTTTGGGACAGCAAGGAGGGCCATTGGGCAAATGGGGTCTGTGTTTTAGACTAGGTGATTCAATCTCAGATATGGACAGAGCTCTTTCACAAGGAAAGGTAGCAGCAATAATGGATCGTATTGAGTTTAGATGGCATTAATTTGAGGAAAAATAGGTGAGGAAAAAGACAGGCAAAGGAGCACTTAAGAATCCCTAAGCTAGCCTTTTGCAGAAAACATAAAGATCATCAAAATCCAAGAGGCAAAGTATACACTGATAAATTCTACCCCTATAACTTTCTTTCTGATAATAAGAAAAATAAAACGAGCATCATGACCACAGGGAGAAACATTAAACAGAGGAAGAACACCACCACTATCACTACACAAGAATCCTGTCAAAGAAATATGTCTATTGTTGATCTGTCATAAAAATTACAGAGAAATATTCACTAATATCATTAAAGGATTACAAAGAAATTCTCTGGCTAAACACAGCCTATGCTCCAGCAAAGAAAATGAAAATTACAGCTCTGTACCTCTCACACAGGTCGAGCCTCTCCTATCAGCCTAGTCGAACCCCCATTAAGTTTTTTACATCACTATATATAACAAAGAATTCCCCCAGCCTTCAAAGATTCGGGCTCATGACTCAGCACTCTAAGAATAGAAAACTGTTACAACCAAATAATGACATCTGTAGAGTCTGTCTACAACAAACCCAACAGTAAACTGAACGAAAACTAACTTTGGTGACTGTTTGCTTTGACATCTGGCACATGGAGGAGGTTTAATGATTTGTTGGCGAATGGAGGTTAACAACATCTCATAAACAGCAGTCGAATGACTGAGTTGGTTAGAAGTATGCCAGTTGGAGGATGGGTGATCTACTCTCTGCCATGTATTCCCTGATCTTTCTCAACGATTTCCTCAAAGATAGGGATATTTTGCTGCCCTGTTTCACTGCTCTGCCACCTATGCTCTAACTACCAGGGGTTCCCAGTTTAGAGTGTTCGATTCTGTCCCAAATAATCCCCTTCCTATATTTTCTTATCATTAAATCAACCTCCTTCGACATCATTAAACTAGCACTCATTTGGATCTCATTTTCAAGCGCCTTCTTTTCCTCATATGACTTGCTAATAATTTTTCCACTGATTTCTCTATATGCTTGTCCCTTTGAGCAATGTTGCCCTGTAGTAATGCGACCAGGTTCAAAATTAGCTATTCTGGCTCCCGTGCTTGGCATAACTGTCATCAATTCTTGGCTTTTTTATTTCCTCTATGCAGCATTTTCCTTGTTAACTTCGGACTCAAAATTGTTTATCCATCTCCTTTAGTCATTCCCACAAATGCCTCCCCTGAATGTAAATCCTTTTGGATTGAAAAGCGTTATTCGGCTTGTTGAAAATTATAAAAGTAATTGCAATCCCTTTGTTGTGAATGCTGCAGGCTTGTGCTATATCTTCAATCAAGGATCTGGGGCCATCTTCTGAGAATCTGCCACAATAAACATGCAAACGAGAAATGGTAGAGGACTCATTTTTAATAGATCACTGTACCTATGCTGAAAGCTCTACTTATTTCCTGGCGAGTAAGGTTAATGCTTTCTCTACATGCTTTAATTGAAACAAACAGAAACTTTTCCATGTTTCAGATAACCCCCCAAATAGCAGCTTTATAGCAAACTTTACAAGCCTGAGTTTGAAATATCTCCTTGCAATTTGTAACTATTCATGAGTCTTTTGGGGACCCAAAGTTTACAGCATTGACTCATGCAACTCAAAATGCTACAAAGCTGTGCACATTCAACTGTCTGTGAAATGATGCTAGTGAAATTTTATTGAGAATTTAGTTACGAATAATGTAAATTTCAATAGCACAACAATGCTCAAAGTCCAAGAGCATGCAACACAATGGCATTTTGGGCATGCATGCGATTTTCTTCCTGAGGGAAAACAACCGAATTGGGAGCCTCTATAACACCATCAGTGACTTCATTCCCTCTTTTAGTAGGAAGACAGTGCATGAATAATTCTTTGGGGCTTGCCAATGCCATTAGAGATTCATTAACCTGGAATCCTTTAAAGAGCTCAATACGATAAGAAGCTTGATCCTTCTGGCCCATACTCGCCCCTACATCTGTATATACAATACTTGGTTCCCTTACAGCTTCTGCAGGATCATTTATTATTTCAATTTTACTAATCCCTGCATTCCTTACCTTCTCCACAGTTGCGCGATCAGGTTCAAATCCCTTGGGGTAAGTACAAACAAAGTGAAATGGAACCACAGAAGCCAGTAAAAGCCATGAGTGTACAATGTTATTTCCATCTCCAACATAAACAACCTTA
>JZKD02S1748069.1:238730-261730 GCA_000966675.3 Picea glauca
TTATGAAATGAAATAATCAACAGTGCTAACATTTAACATGCAAATTGCATAAGACATGCTGTGCAAGTAGGCTGAAGGCGTAGTGTAAACGTTACACATAGAATAAACATTATTCGTAAAGATTGATATTAAACCCTTCCTGAACTAACTATCTATTTTTTACAGGGTATTTAGAAGTCAACGATAAATACAGAGTTAATCTTCTGCTTAATTCAAATGGAGTAAATTACACGCAGACCATGATAATGACAATAAGAAATATAATTAACCCAAGAAGTTCTGCAGACTCAAACCTTGTATGTCATAGGGTATTTTTTTTAGTGAAATGTTTGAATCACAGAAGTCACATTCCTTTAACTGTACCAGACAAGAATAAAATAACCATTAAGGAGGAATTATATGCGTGAATACCAGCTAAGGGTTTAATGAACATTACAGAAGGGTGGATTCATCCTTCACAAAGATAAAGATAGAACATGCAATGTATTATGCTATACACAGTAAGATAATTCCACTCCAGACCAAAAACCCGACATAACCTCATGAAAATTCAACATCAGGCCTCGACATACATCAACAAAAGGACTGTAAATAAAAACGATAATAGGGAATAACGAAACCCTAGGAATTGAAATATATACACAAAAAACTATACAAATGCAATTTCTCTAAATCAAGAGGTGGAATGCCGAGACCTTTAGAGAAATTAATATTGAAACATATGAATGATACAAATTCTCCATGAGTGGGGATAACCCAGAAAGATTCCAAGGAATAACGATAAGGGGAATATTTAACTTAAAATTTTAAAAAGAGTCATATAATGGATATTGCTTTTCACTGTAATGATTTTCCGAAGATCCACTCTATTATTTAAACCACAATAACATCTTGCAACTTACCAGGAAAGATAGATAACATTTTCCATTCCACCGAGTAACGATCTCCAAGTCAACAGTATCCCCTGCCGAGGAAAATAATATGCAGAGCGATTCAGAGGGCTTCATAATGACAAAAGGAAACTCGCTTAACCCTAAGAGAAGCTATTATTATTCTAATTTAATGTTGAAGGTACAAAGGTTGTTCTAGCCATGTGATGGGGTTGATTTGGCACGATTGGATTGGAGGAGGGGTCAGGTGAAATCCATCAAAACTCACACACATAGGACCTCCATTAATGGCTAGTGCAGAACTTTAACTCATTTCTCACAAATAAGCCATTCTTCCCTTGTCAAGAAAAATGCATTGTTAATTTATCCCTTTCATGACACGACTAGATGAGGACACGTTCACTTCAAATGTTCCTTGCAGTTAACATATTGTTCATGTGAAGACTTTGTTGGGATATCTTTTAGTGAATTCAGAGTTAACATGAGATCTTGTTACCCGAACTCTTTTAGGTAAATGGACTGGAATATCATTAACCATGAATAATTCACAAAGGAACCCATTTAATGACCTGGACTATACAATGATGTCAAGCACCTTTTACTAAGCCAGATATATTGAGCTGAGGGGTATAGTCTTGACCCCGTGACTATATATATGGTATGTGAATTTTTATTTCAAAGACAAATTAAATAGTCTTGCACACAAACATATAAACCTCATCTTTAAGGATAGATTAGGACAATAAGTCCTAAGTCTAAACTACTATATATATATATATATATATGTATGTATGTATGTATGTATGTATGTATGTATGTGAGTAGGTTTGAGACGAAAGGGAATTGCTAGAATATTTGGTGAATTATGCATATAAGTTTTCTATCCAAAGTAAGTTAGACTAGTGTCGGAATGGCATCATGTGGAAGGAAGAACTTAAGTTACCTCACAGAGATTTATAACAGGAATGAAGATTACCTCCTTTTACCAATGAACATATCAAATGAAATTGGATATTAATGTGCCATAGAATTTTTATTTTATGTCAAATTTGAGGTACATTACATGACGCATATCATATGCTTCCTCCCAGCTTGTCGAGTGTGGACTATAGTTGTCCCACTGGACCTTGACCTGATCTATTGTTCGATGTCATAGTTGTCGAATACGATGGTCCAGGATGCATATTGGGTCCGCCATGAGAGCACCCTCGTCTGATACCTGCAAGGTAATCATGTCAATAACATGTGTAGGATCACTAGCATAATGTCTCAATATAGATAAGTGAAAAGAATCGTGCATACACCTCAAAGAATCAGGAAAGGCTAGTCGATAGGCCACATGTTAATATTATGGTAGTTGCGGGAGGTATTTACCCCCACATGTGAACCTGACGCGAATAGAAGACTCCGGGAAGCAAGAGAAACCCTTATAAATTGGCTAATAACCCTAGAATCCTTGTCAGCTCAAGAAGATAATTTATATTAGGCTATTAGCCTCTAAGAGAAGAAGTCAACCAGAATTAATAATAATATACTAAACAAACACATACCCAGAAGGAGAAGTCAGCCCCAACAAACTGTCAGGCTTACTCTAAATACTGGGGGCTAGTTCTAATTTGTCACATCTCAGAATTGCAGTTCTGGAGTTTGGTGCACACTGCAGTTGCAGTCTTGTGCGCAGGTTTGGAGGAAAAGCTAGTGCAACTGCAGCAACAACAAGTTCTTAGTTTTGGCTTGAATTTCTCTTGGCTAGGGTTTGGGACTATCTAATCAGTATTTTGTGTTGATCTAACCTTGGGAAGAGATGCGCTACTCTTTGTTTGGATATCTAGCCTAGGGTTTGCTTCTGGAAGAATTCTTAGTCAAGGTTAAGGTTCTCGGAGGGAGGCTTCAGCCTGTGGTTGGGTGACGAGGGTATCATCAATGGTAAAATGAGAACACCATCTTCTATATTCTAACAGGTTATGGGCCCACACCCCTCTAGTCAGCCTAAAATGCTAGAAGGAAACATAACTGCTAGATATTGAGCTCGTTGAGGAACTGTCGCTAGGGTTACTAGTAGGAGCAACTTCCAAAAGCACTGCAGCTAGGGTTACAAGCAGAATCAGTTGTAGAAACCCTAAACCTCTTGTTGAGTTACCTCAGGTGATGATATTGAACTAATCTTTGGATAGATCAGTGCACCCTATCCCAGCGCATCTCCTGGTACTCTCAGAAGACCAAGACGTGAAGTTTGGATTTTCGGTCAAATCTAGGGTTTGACCAAGTCAAGCAAGTCATGATGAACTCTATGAAGTTTGAGAACAAGATAGATGGAGCCTCTAACTTCAGAGCATGGAAGACAAGGATTGACCTCATCCTCACTAAGAATAAAGTGTTGGATATTGTGAAAGGAAATATCGTGAAGCCAGAGTTTAAAGAACGAGAAGAGAAGGAACCGCAGAATGTTGCAGCTATGGAGAAGTTCAAAGATGTTGACATCAATTCCATGAGTATCATAGTGGATTCCATAAAAGACCACTTTATACCCTACATCTTGCATCCTGACTCTTCGAAGAAGATGTATGATGCCCTAACAAATCTCTTCTCAATCAGAAACATTGGACAAGTTATGAGTCTAAAGAATGAGCTCCGTGACATGAAGATGAATGATGATGACAACATAACATCATACTTTGTAAGGATCTCCCATATAAGAGATCAACTACAAGCTATTGAAGAGATCACTTCAGAAAAGGAATTGTTGAACATAGTACTCAATGGTATTCCCAAGACATGGGATGCATTTGCCGCAAGCATGAACAAAAGGAAGGAGTACCCGACATTTGAAGAACTTTGGACTTACTGTGCTAAAGAAGAATCAAGGATCAATGAAAAAGAGAAACCTCATAAGAAGTATGATGATCAAGCCTTCATAGCAATATTCAAGAACTTTAGGGACAAAAGAAAGTTCGATTCAAGAAGGAAGCCGAAACAAAAAAAAGATATTTCAGAAATACAGTGCTTCAACTGTCAGAAGTACAGTCACTACAGGAATCAGTGTCCCGAGCTAAAGAAAAGGAAGGAGAAACATGAAGCATCGATTGCCAAAGAAAAGGGACCTGCAAAGAAGACTAAGCAGGATGGAAGAGATTTCTTCTACTAAAAGGTAACAACACTCTTCTTATTTTTCTTGTACATATCTTGATTGCATCGTCTTTGTACATATCTTGTATATCTGTCTCTTGGAAGATAATGTTTTCCAAGAATAACTATACCTATCGAGGAACAATAAGATAAGAATGAATATCACTAGATATTACACATGAAAGAATGAAATATATCATGTGAAATCTATTACAAGATAAGCTGAAATCAGAATCAATCTTGAAGAGACTTAGAAGTCACACATCAAGAGAAAATGGAGAAACACTTATGATGACAACTAAGACGGAAGCGTGGACTCTATTAGATAGAGAGATCCAATTATATATTGTAGAGGACAATAAGGATGCAGATGGAATCATGGACTCTATTGTATATTATAGAAGACAATAAGGATAGGAGACAGAAGCATGGACTCAGTCAAATGAAGGGAGGAGATTATATGCACTTATACATGAAGAAAGGATCAAGAGGGAGCTAATCCTATGATCCATTGAAGATGATGAAATATATATATATCCATGGTAGCAGTCATAAAATACAGTACGTGTTCAACTCAGCCGCAGAAGAAGACCTTTTTGAAGAGAAGCCTTAAAGTATTCCTGGTTGTTCATCTAGATCCTTGATTCTATGATGAAAGGAAGAAGTGGAATATCTAGGGAATGGAATCTATAAGAAACTCCATGGACCCAAAAGTAAAAGAAAAACATGAAGAAGAACGTGAAGATTCCAAGAAAGAAGAACTAGAACAACTAGTCATTGTATCAAGAATCACAAGATTACCAACCTGATATGAACTCATTAAAAGCAATCAAGCAAAAGAACTGAAAGTCATGATGAAGAACAGTGTACGGAAGACTTATGAATGAAAGCATTATGAGATCCAGAACCAGAGGTTCTCTCATATGGAGGGAGAAGACTATGATGATTGATTGTTCCAAGTACACCAAACTTATCTCTATATAAGTCATTATATTATCCGCAACATCCATGAGTCAGAATTCTACATTAGAGAAATGCAAAGAATGTTCTCTAGAGAAATTGAATAAAGAGAATATGAAGAGAAATCTCAAGAGTTTGAGTCATACCAGAAAGAGACTCTTGTATGCAGATAAGAAGAGGATAACTTGGTGGAGAACCTCCACTGCACAGCAAAAGCATGGTGGAGATTTCCTATATCATCAAGATGACTACTCAGAAGATCAGATCTCACGATGATAGAAGAAGTGCCACATGGATATGTTCCAGTTCTCCAACTATACTCTATTGTTCAGATCTACATGAATCGTTCACAATATTCCAGACTAAAGTACAAGCATTACATTATCCATGATGAAGTCCAGAAAGAAGAAAGTGATTCTCCAATACATATCTCCGCAGATGAGCAGATAAGCATACATTTTGGTAAAGCCTCTATTCAAGATGAAAGAACTTGCATACTCAAGATAGAGCTTGTGGAAATGACTCTCTTAGCTGGAAGGGAAGACTCTCCAAGCTAGAAGAAGGTATGCAAACATTTATTTTTGTCAATGAAATAAATCTCTAGTTAGGAGGGAGCATTGAAAATATTATTTATTTTTGTAATTGAAAAATAGTCCAGATCGGACAGATGCTTTCCTATTTGAAAAGTGGATTGAGATTTCTGATGGACAGTGACTTCCCATTGTAGTTAACATGGGAGGTAGACTGATTGATGATGTATCATAGACAACGACTTCCCATTATGGGGACTGGTCTAGGACAGTCATTCTCCTTGGTAGTCACTCTGAGTAGTGGTCAAGTAGAATGGTTTGCCTTGTCGAGAAGTCATTATTTCGAAGTTCACAGTTGTTAGAAGTTTAGAAGAATCGTCCATTTTGGAGGTTGATGCAGGACATACATTCCTCGAGGGTTATACATTCTCTCCAGGTTACACTTTAGTGTCGGAGGAATGGCCCAGGGTGGGGAATGGTCTAGACAGTTATTCCTTGAGGTCAGACTCATTCTCTCTAGGTTACACTTTGTTTAGTGTCGGAGGAATGGCCCAGGGTGGGGAATAGTCTAGGCTCAACAATCAGGGACAATTATTACTCGAGGGAAGACTCATTCTCTCCAGGTTACACTTTGTTTAGTGTCGGAAGAATGGCCCAGGGTGGGGAATAGTCTAGGATAGTCATTCCTTAGGGAAGACTCATTCCCTCCAGGTTACACTTTGTTTACTGTCGGAGGAATGGCCCAGGGTAAGGAATGGTCCAAACATTTCTCAATGGAAGACTCATTCTCTTCAAGTTACACTTTGTTTAGTGTCAGAGGAATGGCCCAGGGTGAGAAATGGTCCAGGCTCAGAAATCAGAAATAATCCTTCTTCCTTGGTTGAGAAGAATGGGGCAGATAGCCCATTGTTGATATTCTATATTGAGGGCATACATTCTTTCAGATCTCACAGAAGTGAGTGAAAGATTGGCCCAGATGATTATTGTTGATATTCTATACTAAGGGCAAACATTCTTTCAGATCTCACAGACGTGCGTGAAAGATTGGCCCAGTTGATTCAGTTTTTATCATAACATTGTTTCTATGTAGATAAAGACTACTGTGGTGGCAGACATTCTTTCAAATCTCACAGATGTGAGTGAAATATTGGCCCAGATGATACAACTTTTATCATAACATTGTTTCTATGCATGAGGCTCTCAGATGTTTGTTATGAAGACTATATGATAGTAGATGAGGACTACTGTGGTGAATATGTTTCACAATTTGCAACCATACGTTGTTGATCAAGTACTTATGTGTTACTTGATGTGGCAATAAACCACTAGACTGTAGTTATGTACTACTATGGATAGACACAGGTGTGTTCTAATTGACTTGAAGACTATCAACAATTTATTGGAGATAATGATCATTTAGATGAATGATGAACATAGGTTTTCCAGACGAAAAACAGTTCAGAGATTTTACTCCTCTTGTATCACTCTATGGTGATAGTGAATTATCCAGCATCATATCTAACTACTCATATGAAGTATGGTTTTGAGAGATGATGCAGCTGATGGTGATGGTGATGCTCATGATCTAGTCATGAAATAGTCTAGATGACTATATTGATGCTACTGGGTAAATGGTATATTTTATGCTCAAGTCCATTACCTGTAAATACCTCTCTAGCTAGGAGGGAGTGTTAATATTATGGTATTTGTGGGAGGTATTTACCCCCACGTGTGAACTTGACAAGAATAGAAGACTTCGGGAAGCAAGAGAAACCCTAATAAATTGGCTAATAACCCTAGAAGCCTTGTCGGCTCAAGAATATAATTTATATTAGGCTATTAGCCTCCAAGAGAAGAAGTCGGCCAGAATTAATAATAATATATTGAACATACACATACCCAGAAGGAGAAGTCATCCCCAACAAACTTGTAGGATTACTATAAATACAGGGCACTAGTTCTCATTTGTCACATCTCAGAATTGCAGTTCTGCAGTTTGGTGTGCACTACAGTTGCAGTCTTGTGCGCATGTTTGGAGGAAGAGCTGGTGCAGCTGCAGTAGCAACAAGTTCTCAGTTTTGGCTTGAATATCTCTTGGGTAGGGTTTGGGACTATCTGATCAGTCTTTTGTGTTGCGCTAACCTTGGGAAGAGATGCGTTGCTCTTTGTTTGGCTATCTAGCCTAGAGTTTGCTTTTGAAAGAATTCTCAGTCAAAGTTAAGGTGCTCAGAGGGAGGCTTCGTCCTGTGGTTGGGTGATGAGGGTATCATCAATGGTAAAATGAGCACACCATATTCTATATTCTAACACCACAGTCCCATTCTTTTCCACAATCTTGAAAGGTCCCATGAACCTAGGAGAGATTTTAGCACCCTTTCCAAACTTGATCGAATTATTATGTGGTTTTACCCACATGAAGACTCGATCACCAATTTTATAAATACGATCGACACGATGTGCGTCGACATAACTCTTCTAATGATCTTCTACTTCCTTGATCCTTTGTATTATTGTTTGCATTTTATCTTCCATTTCTTGGATCGATTATGGTCCCACTAGTATAGTATCATCAATTCAATCCCAAGTAAAAGGCGTCCGACATGGTCACCCGTCAAGAAACTCGAAATGTTCCATCTTAATGGTGATTTGATAACTATTTTTGTATGCAAATCTACCCGTGTAAATAATTCTTACCAACACTTTTGTTGGTCCATCATGTACATACACAACATATCCTCCAACATTTGGTTTGTTCTTTCGGTCTGCCTGTCTGTCTTCGAGTGATATGCGGTACTAAAGTTAAGTTGGGTTCCCAAGGCCTCTTGTAAACTAGTCCAAAATTGTCATGTAAACATCGATCCTCTATTGGATATAATCCTCTTAGGCATGCCATGTAGACTCACAATATCACTGATGAAAACTCTAGCTATGTCAGGTGTCTGATACGTCCTACGCACAGGGATAAAATGAACACTCTTTGTCAGAGTGTCAACTACCACAAAAATCGAGTTGTGTCTCTTTACTGTCAATGGAAACCCAATCAATGAAATCCATTGAAATGACCTCCCATTTAGATTTTGAAAAATCATGTGGTTGTAGTAATATTGTCAGATGTTTATGTCTAGCCTTGACCTGCTGACATTATAGACATCTTTCCATGTAGCTGACTATGTTTGCCTTCATTCCTTTCCAGAAGAATAAGCGTTTAAGGTATTCCCTCATCTTCGTGACTTTGGGATGAGCCATGTACACCACTCTATAAGGTTAATTTAGGATCAAATCCTCAACTCATCGTTGGGAGGTATGTAAATTCTAATTTTAAATCTCAAAATCCATCGTCGTCCATAGTAAATCCCTCAATTTTTGGTACCATCATTGTGTTTTGTCTGATAAAATCCTTAACCTGTTTGTACCAGTGATCATCGTGCTATAAAGTTAGAATATTTTCACATAGATTTGTCTGAAGAGGCATCACCGAAAAATATGCATGGTCTCTGACTCAACACATCCTCCACTATGTTCATTGTTCCCTTTATGTAAGTAATATTGAAATTGTACTCGCTAAGGAATTCCTACCAACGTCATTGTCGTGCATTCAAGTAACTTTGAGTAAAGATGTGTTGTAGACCACAGTGGTCCATTTTTAGTTCTAATTTCCATCGTATAAGGTAGTGTCACAAAACTCTCAAGGCATAAACAATGGATAACAACTACAAATCGTGTGTTGCATAGTTCTCCTCATGCCTTCTCAACCTTCTCGAGATGTAAGGGATCACTTGACCATCTTGCATCAAGACTCCACCTAAGCCTTCCTTGGATGCGTTAGTGCATACCAAGAATTCTATGTCCATGTCAGGGACCTTCAGTATTGGTGCTATCATTAATAGATCCTTGAGCCTATGAAATTCCTCCACACATTTCTCATTCCAAACAAACTTCTCGTTCTTCTTCTGCAATTCTGTGATTGGATTTTCTATCTTCAAAAAGCCCTTGATGAACCGTTGATAGTATCCCACTAAACCCATGAAGCTACGCACTTCAGGGACATTCATCGGCACATCCCATTCCATAAAAGCCTCGTCCTTTTTTGGATCCACAACGATACCTTCGATGGAGATGACATGCCCTAATTAGTGAATCGTCGATTGATAAAACAAGAATTTCGATAGCTTCCCAAACAATTTGTTCTCTCGTAGACACTATAGCACCGAACACAAGTGCTCTTCATGCTCCTCCAGCATTCGATATTAAATCAAAATATCGTTAATGAATACTTGGATGAACCTATCCAAGTATTCGCAAAACACCCCATTCATCAAAATCATAAATAACCCTAGGGCGTTCTTCATTCCAAACAGTAAAAAAGTAAACTCGTAAAGTCCAAACCTTGTCTTAAAGGCATTCTTAGGGATGTTTTCCTCCTTGATCCATAACTGGTGATACCCTGATCTCAATTCGATCTTTGAAAACATGGTCACACCCTTCATCTAATCAAATAGATCATCAATCCTTGGCAATGGATATTGATCTTGATCGTTTCCTGGTTCAATTGACGATAGTCAATGCATAGTATCCATGACCCATCCTTCTTCTGTATGAAGATAACAGGCGTACCCCATAGTGTCACACTTGGATGTATAAGTCCTAGGTCCAATAACTCCTTCAGTTGCATTTTCAACTCCTACAACTCTAGGTTCAACATCCGATAAGGCGTCCTTGCTATCGGTCCACTTCCCGATTTCAGGTCGATGGTAAATTACAACTCCCTCTTTGAAGACATCCTACGTAACTCCTCAAGGAAGATGTCTGCAAACTCTCTAACCATTGGAAGGAATTCTAGACCTTCCACTACTCCCTTCTCATTTAATTCAAGGACTGCATAAATCTTACATCCCTTGTGCATGCTCTTCTATAGATGCAAGGAAGAGATGAACCTCAGGGATACTCCTCGGCTCCTACTTACAATCACGCATCTCTATCTCTCATCATCGATCAAGCGCAATCATTTTGTCTTAAAGTAGAGTATCACATCATGTGATTCCAAATAGTCCATACCGATCACGACATCATAAGACCCTAAGATTGTGATGTACAGGTTGACCCTAGTGGAAAACTCTCCTAGGTTAAGGATATAGCCTGTAACCTTCCCACCAACCTTTTGTTTGGCTCCTGAATCCATTTCTACAAAGATAAACTCGTCCCTTTTTTACTTCCTTTATCGTAAAATTATTTTTTAGCGTTGCACCAGAAATGAAACACTCAGTATCACCTATATCTATCAAAATATTGAGGGTCTATTCAGCGACAGTACTTGACATATCTAGCATGGTTGACTGGTGCTCTACTTGGCAGTTATTCACCACTACATGAATCTTATGGGATTTTCCCAAATCTCCCATGGTAGTGGTTTTTACTAATCCATATGCTCTGGTCCTCTCCACTGGATAGTCACACTAGTAATGTGGATCCCCAAATGTCCAACACCCTTTGTTTGGTCCAGTAATCCTGGTAACCGAACTAGAAGCTTACAGCCCACCAGTTTGGAACCCTGGTCGATTTTGTTGAACAGGCATAAACCATTGTTGTGGTTGATGTTGGTGTTGGTGCTATGGTCCTTGGTAAGGAGTCTGCCGCTGAGGCACTATTCACCGAGGTGTAGTGAAAGTGGATCCTCTCTCGAAGCCACTATATTCTGGTGAATGTCTAACTTGTGTCTGATGCTACTGCACACTAGATGAAACCCACCCCATTGGTCTCACTGGAGTCCTTCTCTGAACCCCACTGATAATATCCTCCTCTGCTAGGAGGACCTTCTGGACAACATCATGCAAGGTTTGAGGCATCATAATCCTAACCTTTTCACGAATGTTGACATTAAGGCCCAATACAAACCTCTTCACCTTAATTTTCTCGATATTCAAGTGAGGAGCATAATGAAGAAGCTCCATAAAATGGGCATCATACTCGAGCACCATACGGATGCCCTGTCGTAAGGCATTTGAAATTGTTGAGCTAACGATCAGTGAATTTATGAGAAATATACCTCTCCCAGAATCATTCCTCGAACAGTTCCCATGACACATCTTCGAGTGCCATGTTCAATTGTGGCAGGAGTGTCTTCCATCATAGAAGAGCACTCCCCTTCAGTTGAGATACCACCATGCAGA
Organism: Picea glauca; assembly: GCA_000966675.3. Lineage (NCBI taxonomy): Eukaryota > Viridiplantae > Streptophyta > Pinopsida > Pinales > Pinaceae > Picea > Picea glauca. Next base: position 250,404 of record JZKD02S1748069.1, read on the forward strand.
CCTTCATGCTGGTGGTATATTCCCGAAGTGAAAATCACATCTCCATATTCTCCAACCATGCCTCGACGGTTGCATCGTCCGGGGAACCAAAGAACTCAGGAATTTTTATCTTCTCGAGTTCGTGGTGAATGCTACCAGTATCAACCAGAGCATGCGGTGGATCTCTAGGAGGTTCGGGTGCCCTGGCCTCATCTCTATCCAAATGACTGATTAGTGCCTCAGACATCCTCTGAAAGGACCTCAGCATCTGAACCGCATCACCCACAATAATATTCTCTTGTCCAATTAATTTATCTTCTCCTTGGGGGTTAGACCCCTCTGGCACAGATGCTACTGGAGGTGTCACACCTCCTCCCCTAGCACCTTATTGTGAACCACCAACTGTGATTACCACATGGATAGGTTAGTTTTTAATTAGCGCTAGTTTATTATTCAATGGTATAGTACAGTGGAAGGCGTGAAAATCCATAGTCATAGGGTTGAACCCACTCTGATAACATATGTAACATCCTCGTCATTACGAAAACAAGAGGCGTACAACAGGTCAATTTTTTTTTTGGGGGGGGTTGCACTAGGAAAATAAAACCTCCTAAGAGTGACATCGTTGACAAAACAATCACATATATGAAATTCCAATTAATTGTTGTGCTCTAGAGTAAACAATCCTAGAGAAATCACAAGACAAATTAACCGAAGTGTGAGATAAACTAGTTACCAATCAATCATGCACAATGTAAATAAGGTGCAGTGATGCCAATACCATTTGACAATTATTCCAAGGCATGCGAGAAGTAATACATCTAAATCATCATTCGTTACAGTAAAATTTTTCCAAAGTGCAAAAGACGAGCTAGATCTAACAATACAAAACATTATTCAGATGAGCGTTAATCTTATTTGTAAAATTAAAACATGCACCATCATAAAAAATTGACGTGCAAATATCCCAATACTAATCACAGTATAATCCAAGGTGCCACTAAAGCATCGACTATGTTCAAGGTGTGAAATAGTAAATAAAATAGATTTAATTGCAAAATTCCATTAACATCCAGGATGTACGTGTGATCCAGGTACTGAATTGGGCATAAATCATTAGAATTACAAGGAGCACAGTTAATATTAGCACTTAGTAAATCCTGTATCAACAAGGTTAAAATTTTGGGCAAGTAATCAAAATCATAATCAATTGATTTTCTATGGCACAAGGTAAACGTAATACCCCATCATCCATATGTCACAGTTAAACAAGGAGCAAGGTAGTTACCAAATTAATTTGAGGTGTACGAGGTAAGTTGAATACTAACTTCTAAAATATAAGTTGGTTGTGACATCCCCAAAAATAAAGTATTTTTGAAATTCAAAATTTGTTAGAGAATTATTTTGTTTTTAGTAAATTCGAATGTGGAAATTTTTTTCCATTTATGGCAATTCCGAATTTAGAATTTAATCAATTGTAATTAATTATTATGACTGTTGGGTAGAAACCTGATTTGACCCGACAGTCAATTTGACTATGACACTTGTATGTAAACAAAATATTGTTTTAATTATTGCAGGAGGAAAAATGGAACAACCATGTTAAATTTAGTTGACCATGACTCCATGAGTGAGGAACATGTTGGAACTACCTCTAGGCTGATTGTTACAAGTGGAAAATCATGGATTTGGCCATTGGCAGCCCCTAAAAATCAGGGATTTAGGAAGCTGTGAAAATTCCCAAGGGAGGGAAGAAAGACCTAGGCAAAATATTTTGGATAAATAGCATATGTGAGGAGGCATGACATTGTCGAGTATGCCGGAAAGAAAACTACTGTGTACTTGCTATTATGAACACTGAATATTGAGTATGAGGCAAGGGGAGGACTAAGGAACTAGAGGGACATTGCAGAAGGGGATATTTCAAGTTCACCCTCATGGATTCATGGTCAAGATAGGGTGTGAACGAGGCAAGTGATTTGGCTGCCCTGTTCTAAGGTTGGGAGGAACATGGATGTTCCCTTTGTTTTCCAGCAACCAGGTTCACATATGTACTCTCTAATTCCCTTATCGAATTTGTGCCATTGAAATGATTGTATTTGTTGTTGTTCTAATTGATTATTTGTAGTCACAGGTATTAGTTGGAATTAAAGTGTTGTTGTAGGTTACTTGTGGAAATATTTATGTTCATCAAAAACTACATGTATAGTATCACAACAAGATTTCTATTATAGGAATAGTGTTATTTTATTATGATTAATGGACTGATAAAATGCTTGAGTAATCTATATGTGGTAGGAACAAAGAGTAAGTAGTGAACTACGTAGAAAAACCACTGTACATTATATAAATCATGGCAAGGACAGGGTTAGTTTACATAAATTGCTCAAGCATAAACAAATACGAATTCTGGAAGTATTGATCTAACATAAGTTCATATGCGATGTAATGTACCTCTAAATTGACATAAATTTTTTTTTTTGGTTCATTAATCTCCAACTTTTCATTAATAAAATTGTAGAATAGGATATTAAAGTTTACCCTGATTATAGAATAACATTCTATCTATTATATGAGGACAATACCATGTTAAACCAAAACATCATACTTTATATGATGGGTTGTCAAAGCTTGCAATACCTTTTCCAGACATATTTTTCTTTTATAAATCTTAATAATACTTATGCCTATATTCACCCACATACGATGTTTATTAGGATTCAAAACCTAGTCATCTTAAAACAAAAGGATTCTTCATGTCATGCACAAGTTTATATTGTTTCCCTGTCATAATAACATATCCAACATACTATGCAAACATTGAGAGTTACGACCTTGGTGTAACTCATATTAAGTCATGGTTAACGGTATTAATTTGTCAAAGTCTGAGTCACTGAAACGGATTTCCCTTAAGGCTCAGTCATGGTCATAACACTTGTAGTCATCCGACTTAAGGTTTTAAATCAGACAAATCTCATGGACAAATCCTATGCAACTAACTCATAGCTAAAGGTCATTCCACCGATAGAGAAGAGGGAAGGTAAGCTAACTGAATGAGTTAGTTTGTGACTGAACAGTTATAACTGGACAGACGTGATATGAGTGTAATTAATCTCATATTTTGGTTGGTAAGGGAGTGAAATGTATCTGTCAAAAAAGAATTAAGGCTCTGTGCCTATGTTTAATAGGCGGTCCTGCATGCACCAGTCTTGATGGCTCTCCCACCTGACCTTCCCTAATCCCATTATGCCAACTCGGTCCTAGCACATGGTCCAACGTCCTTCCACATTTACTTTAGAAATACACCCCTCACTTAGAGTCTAGGAGAGTTATTTCCTCATCATTGTGACTCCTCAAGGAACAACCTCAGATTTGTGGGTGGTTCTTTTGGTTTAGGGGAAACATGTACACTGGAGTTCATTGTTCAACCTTGCAGTCGACCTGACCCATTCTCTTGGTAGGTTATTTTCCTATTATGCAACTTAAAAACCAGAGGTGTAGAGATTTGGTGTTTCAAATCAGTGAAGGCCTTTTACTTGCAGTTTGTATCACATAGGTTTCGTGTATTTCCTTTCAGTATACCGAGAATTTTGGCACTCTGGCTCCTCACTCTCAGATCTCAAACACTTGTCGGTTTAGCCTCCTAGTAAAATAGTGTAGGGCTTTCGGTATACCCAAGTTTACACTACTCCACGTTCTTACCCGATGGTTACAGGATGAAACCAGGGTCGAATACATGCGAGTTTTTTGTGTTAAAAGGGGTTAGGGTACCTTGTGTGTGATAGCTCCTTCACTCCCAACCTTTCCTTTGTGAAGTTTGAGTCCTTCTGTTCATAATTTCGTTCGGTCCCTTAGCTCGTCTTTTCAATGGAGCCCGTAGCCATTACTTATTTGGTAAAGAAAAGCCAATACTACTCAATATATTCGTGTCTAATTCCTGGAAAAATTCCTTATATATGTGTCCTTGAAAAATAAGGTTCTGTGAGAAATTTATAAGGGTATTGCTTTCGTTGAATAAAAGTCTGGACCAACAGTTTTCTTGTATTTTTGATGCTAACTATTGCCAGGTGACCTCATAGGGGTCTGATTCTGATACGCCCTATAATGACTGCTTGTTCACATTACTTTCTATGGTCTTGAATTTGGGGAGGGTTTCGGAGTCCAATGTTGGGGTAATATCTTGATTTGAAACCTGTCTTCATCACAACTCGATTTATACCCATCTATGTGTTAAGGAAGTCAATGTCGTCATTTACTATGTCTAAATCTATTGTTTTACTGTAACTGTACTTTTGTTCTATTATAATTTGTTCTTGTTCAAGGTACTAGTATAATCACTAATGGTGGGCTTTGCTGATGTGAGGACCAATCAGAGACTTGTTACGTGCTTCTCCCACGGCTCGAATAACCACTCAGGAGTCAAGTGACAAGGAAATAAAAGGGTGCGACCACCAATGTGGAAGTTAAGTATTCTCTGGTACATTCCATTAATAATAATTAACACTTATGTTGGTGTTTTGTTGATTCCTCTAAATAATTTAATGATTCTCAGAATTGATAACCCTTTCAGGCCTGTGTACATGCGAGGTCTCCAGAGCTTCCTCTTCATCTTCGATATAAAGGTATTTGAGTTCCTTTTTCTGTTAACTACTCAGGAGACCCAACAAATAGGGTTACAAATTTTGGTCTGTGGGCGTTCGATAAAGGCGCCATTTGTAATCTTAAGTTTAGGTTCGACAGTCATGAGTATTGATAATTCGAAGGTTTTCCTATGGGAATTACTTTCTGGTTTAAATTAACATTGTAATGGCTATTGTATTAATCAAAACATTTCATTATTTGGATGTATCTCAGACTGGCACTTGGTCATGAAGTCTTTCATTTGAGTTTTCCTTTAAATCTCTGTATCATTCGAATCTTATAGTTATAAACAGTTTTGGAAGGATTATCTATGATTTGAAGGACTATTTTCTTAAAATGGATTTCTTTCTTTTACTCATACATTCCGTATTACCTCGATGAGTCTATAGTATTCCTATTTTTCTTTACTGTTAGGCTCAAGGTTTATCCGAGTCAAGTGTTAAGATATGGCCTGTGAATGATTACTTATTTATATATATATATATATATGTATTGATATGAAAGACGTACAAATATACATATTTGTATCTATCCTTTTGGTCACTTTTACTGTGTAGGGTAATTCTATCTTGTTAGTAAGAGTTTGCACTTTCACATTCAGGATTCTTATATCCAGGCTTGATAATACATGATATTATTTTCTAATTCGCACTACTGTAGATGTTTATTTTCCATTCTAATGTATACAGTTTAGTTCCTGTAATAATACATAAGAATATATGTGTAGATATGTTTTCCCTTGATCCTGTTTGCTTTTGGATCCATAGATATAGAATTAAACTTCAAACCAAACTTTGTGTATAAATTCTTACAAAAAAAATAATAACTTACACGGTATAAAGACTTATAGAAATACAACAACCCCGATTTCTCCTAACAATACATAAAAAAAAGAACAACTCTAGTATTCAATCAGACTTTGACTCAACCATAAACGTCGTTCAGCATTAGATTTGTAAGGTATGCTATCAGATTCATACATCATTCATTTGGATAGATTTCGCTCGTGAGTATTAAATCCATACCAAATTTAATAGTCACACTACAACTGTGACTGAATCATTCAACATAAATGGGAAATAATTCAATTCAAATTCAATAAATACATCACATCAGATATAAGATCATTCATGCAGAGAGGGATAGGAGACATATCTGAACCAGTTAGCAGGAAGTCAAAGGGAATAACCACGTTCCTCCCAATCGTAGAATAGGGCAATCAAAATCACTTGCCCCAATTCACCCCCTAGCCTAACCATGAACCCATGAGGGAGGACTTTGAAACTCTTCCTCAACAATGTCCTTCAATTCTGTCCCATTCCTCTTGCCTCACACTCATTTCGTAGTGTTCATAATAGCAAGGGAAAAAACATTAGTCTCTTTCTCCGAGCATACTTGGTAGTGTCCTGCTTCCTCACATATGCTATTTATTAATCCAAGTCTATTTTCCCATGTCTCTTTCCCTCCCTTGGGAATTTTCATAGGTTTCTAAATCCATAATTTTTAGGGGTTGCTAGTGGCCAAATCCCTTATTTTCCACTTGTAATAATCAGCCTAGAGGTGGTTCCAACATGTTCCTGATACATGGAGTCATGGTCAGCGGATTTTAACATGGTTGTTCCATTTTTCCTCCTACAATCAATATAAAATATTATGTTTTCATACAAGTGTCATAGTAAATTAGTTAGTTGGGTCAAATCAAATCCCTGCCCAACAATCATAATAATTAATTATAATTATTAAATTCAAAATTCAAAATTACCACAAATGGAAAAAATCTTCCAAATTCGAATTTACTAAAAATGAAATAATTTCCCAATAAATTTAAATTTCAAAAATATTTTATTTTTGGGGATGTCACATCCTTTCCCCCTTCTATAAAAAACTGTCCTTAGTTTTCGTCCCTTCGTTGGAAAAGGGTTGCATGAGATTTCTGCAAATCTCCCTCCAACTCCCAAGTGGGCCTCCTCAGGACTAAAGTGCTTCTATTGCACCTTTACCTGAGTGACGACTCTATTCTGAAGTGTTATTTCTCTCTAGTCCAGAATATGTAGGAGTTCCACCTAGAACTCACCTTCGGGTTCCACCTGCACCAAGTTCCAATCAATCATTTCAGTAGGGTCATGAATATATTTTTTTTAACAAAGAAACATGAAATACATTATGAATTCTTAGATTAGAGGGAAGTGCAAGTTGGTATTCTACGGGTCCAATTCGAGCTAGTATCTCAAAGGGCCCACAAAACTTGGATGCCATCTTGGCACAGTTCCCTAATTTCAATGAGCTCTTTCATGCTTTGACATTCAAATAAACGTGGTCTCCCACTTGAAATTCCAAGTGTCTTCCTTGTTGATCTGCATATCTTTTTTGTCTGTCCTGTGCTTCTTTCAAGTTCTGTTGTATCTTCCTTACCATGTTTTCCATTTCTTGGATCATCTCTGGTCCAACCATGAGTCTGTCAGTTGGGTTATCCCAACTAATTGGAGTCATACACTTTCTGTCGTACAATACTTTGAAAGGGCTTGGCTTTGTCGATGCTTGGTACCCATTGTTATATGAAAATTCTACCAAGTGTAAATAATCTTCCCATTTGTTTGGTTTTGTTCTTACGTACATGCGGAGCATATCCTCCATGATTTGGTTTGTCCTTTCTATTTGTCCATCTGTTTGTGGATGATAATGTGTACTGAAATTCATATTAGTATTTATCCCTACAAACAATTCCTTCCAAAAAGTGGATGTGAATTTTACGTCTCTATCTGAAATCACCATTTTAGGAATACCATGCAGTCTAAAAATTTATCTCATGAATATTTCAGCAATGTTTATAGTTTTAAAAGTAGACTTTACAGGAATAAAGTGTGCAAACTTACTAAGTTTATCGATTAGAACCATGATAGAATCATTATGTTTCTGATTTTTAGGAAAACTTGTTATAAAGTCCAACGATATGGTCTCCCATTTCCATTCTAGTACTAGTAATGGTTGTAATAGGCTGGCTGGATGCTGGTGTTTGGCCTTAACCTGCTGACAATCTTGGCACCTAGCCAAGTACTCTGTTGTTTTGCCTTTCATATTAGGCCAGTAAAATAGTTTTCTAAGTACTGTTATTGTTTTCCGGTAACCTGGGTGGCCAAAATACGGTTTCTTATTCACATCATCCAAAACTATTAATCTTAACTCTATTGAATTGGGTATGTAAAGTATACCTTTAAATCGTAATAGTCCCTTCTTGTCGATACTTAGATCTAGCTTATCTGAGTTTGAGATATTGTTTTTTAATTCTTCCATCATCTTAGTGTAACTTTTTTCATTAATACCTGTTGTCCTTATCCTTTGTTCTAGATCACTTTCTGCCCTACTGATGTTTATCTCAAATAATGCATGGACTCGTTTGCTTAAAGTGTCTGCTACTTTCTTTTCCTTACCCTTGATATGTCTGACCTAGGAGTCAAATTCGCTTAAGAAGGCTAGCCATATTGCTTTCCTTGCATTTAGATCTGGTTGGATAAACATATATTTCACACCGCTATTATCCGTCAAGAGTAGAAACTTTCTTCCCATTATGTAGTGTCACCACATTTTTAAGGCATGTATTATCGCTGCCAATTCTAAGTCATGAATGACATAATTCTGCTCATGTTCTTTTAATTTTTGGGACTTGTAACAAATCACGTGTCCTTCCTGAGTTAGGACACCACCTAGTCCCTCTTTACTTGCATCAACATAAACTGTGAAGTATTTATTTGGGTCTACTACCTTCAAAATGGGCGTTGATGTCAATAATTCCTTCAGCTTGTTAAATCTATCTTGACACTTTTGCGACCAGTTAAACTTGGTCCCTTTCTTTTGTACTGACGTGATAGGGTAATCTATCTTGGAAAACCCTTCTATAAATCTGTGATAATATCTACTGATTCCCATGAATGACCAGATATTTTCCACATCTTTAGGTACTGGCCATTCCATAATGGATTTTATATTTTCTGGGTCTACGGAAATACCTTCTGCAGAAATGACATGTCCTAAATATTGTATTTCCTTTTGATAAAATTCACACTTGTCGAATTTTGTGTATAGTTTGTGTTTCCTCAACATTTGTAGAACTATTCTTAAGTGTTCATCATGTTCCTCCTCCATTTTAGAATAGACCAGAATATCGTCGATAAATACTACTACGAACTTGTCTATGTACTAGCTGAAAATGTTGTTCATCAGGCACATAAATGTGGCTGGTGTGTTAGTGAGTCCAAAATGTATGACTACAAACTCATAGTGTCCATATCTTGTTCAAAAAGTTGTTTTGTTTATTTCCTCTTCCTTTATCCTAAATTGATGATAATCAGATCGTAAATCCAACTTTGAAAATATCTTGGCCCCACCAACTTGATCAGACAGATAATTTATCCTTGGTAAGGGGTATTTGTTCTTAATAGTCATTTTGTTCAGTTGTCTATAATCGATACATAGTCTTAGAGTGTAGTATTTCTTTTTCACAAAGAGGACTGGTGCCCCCCATGGTGAGACACTCAATCGAATATACTCCTTGTCCAACAATTCCTGTAATTATAATTTTAATTTTGTCAGTTCTGGTAGACTCATCCGATAAGGTGCTTTTGAGATAGGGGATGAACTGGGTAGTAGGTCTATGGAGAAGTCTATTTCCCTTCGAGGGGGTAGTTCAGGTATCTCATCCACAAACATGTCCCTAAAATAACATAGGACAACAAAGTCTTCTAACTTTGGCTTATCTCCCTCTTCTAACAGATTTGTTACTTGGGTGGCATAAACTTGACATCCTTTCCTAATACATTTCTTGAGTTGCATCGCTAAAACTTGCCTGACTCATACAGGTTTTAATATACCTTGGGTTGTTCTAGTAGTGCCGAAGTCATCTTTATATTTGAGTAACTTTGTATAACAATCTTGCACTGCTTTGTGTTGTTCCAACCAATCCATCCCAATAATCATATCATAAGTTCCTAGTGGTAGGATGTTCAGATTTGTTCTTATATTTTGACCATCTAAGCTGAACTCCAAATCAGAAATAAATTCAACTACTTTCCTTTTAGTTCCTATTGCTAGTCGTACCAGCCATGACTTTGCGTGCTTCAATTTCTTAAGTTTGCTTGAATCTACTACCTCAGGAGTAATATAACTTAATGTAGCTCTAGGGTCAATTAAGACAGAAATTCAAGGGTTATTGTTTTTACCTTCGATCTCTACCAAATAGGACTGGTGGTTGACTTGTCGACCATCTATGGCTGCATTTATTCGATCTAGGCTTCTGCCCATGTCTCCCACCGTCGAGGCTTCCTGTAAATTATGAACTATAGTTCTGTTTGTTCAACTTAAACGTGGTCAATTCCTCCTTAGGTAAGGTTCTCGACATTCCCATCACTTTAGTGGCTCGCGGGAGATGTCCCCAAATTTAGCAGTTTACTGCCACCTTGCGTATTCGGATGATTGGAGTGAAAATCCTTTCTTGGAAATCTTTTTGCTGCATTCTGAAATGGAGCTGGCTGGTATCCCTTCTTCCATTGGTTCATTCGATCTTGTTTTTTTTATCCTTCCAGGCTTTGGGAAACTCCACTCACTGTTTGTACTGGTCATAGCACATTCGTTCTTTCCTAAATACTTCACTCAAGGATTTGGGCTTGTTGAAATCAATTTTGTCCCTATAGGACTGCGGTAAAAAGCTTAAGAATCGTTGGATTTTTACCTTATCCTCTTGGATGTATGGTACGAACCTTAGCAGCTCTAGAAATTTATTTATAAACTCCTCCATCGACATCTGTCCAAGTCGTAGCTCGTAGAATTCTTTCGTTTTCCTTTCATAATAGCTTTCAGAAAGGTATTGTTTTTTGAAATAATTCTTAAAGTCACACCATTCCAATTGTTTATCCATGAGGCCCTTGGCCAATTTCAGGTCTTACCACCAAATGTTGGCCTTCCCTTTCAGATTGTAGATGGCCATTCCGACCTTCACATTGCTAGAATAGTTGTAGATTTGAAAGTATTTTTTGATGTCCAACAACCATGCCTCAGCTTCTTCTCCTGTCCTAGATTCTCCATCAAAGGTGGCTAGTTTAATTTTTTTAAATTCTCCTTCAAGGTGGTCCACCTGTTTTCTTTTTCTATCTGTTTTAGTTTTGCCTTCAGCTCAAGGTGTTCCTTCAGACGAACTGTCTCCTTTTTCTTTTTCCGGCCCAGAGTTCTCGGGGGCCCTTTTGCTGACCTCTTCATTGTCGTTATCATCCTTTGGGATTTTCTTGGTCACTATGCTGCACAACAAGACTTCATTTATCTATTTCTATTCCTGTTGTTCCTTCTTCAATTTCTGATTGTCTGCTTTGAAAACCTGCAAATCAACAATAAGATTCCTCATTGTTTCCAGTACTTCTGTAGGAGAGATTATGTCACTATTCTTCCTTACGTCTCCATGAGGTTCCTGTTCTGGATTTCCTTCCATCCTGATTTCTGCATCATTCTGAGCTTCCATGATTAACACAAAACAAAAAAGTATTATGTTTGTAACAAAGAAGTTTTTTATTAGTTTTGCATAAGTAAAATATATATGTCAAAGCATTAATGTGGCCCTATTCAAGGCCTAGTGTTGTAAACTCTGCTCTGATACCATATGTAATGTACCTCTAAATTGACATAATTTTTTTTTTTTTTTTTGGTTCATTAATCTCCAACTTTTC
>JZKD02S1748069.1:261780-284397 GCA_000966675.3 Picea glauca
TGTAATGTACCTCTAAATTGACATAATTTTTTTTTTTTTTTTGGTTCATTAATCTCCAACTTTTCATTAATAAAATTGTAGAACAGGATATTGAAGTTTACCTTGATTATAGAATGATGTTATATTTGTTATATGAGGACAATACCATGTTAAACCAAAACATCATACCTTATATGATGGTTTGTCAAAGCTTACAATACATTTTCCACACATATTTTTCTTTTATAAATCTTAATAATACTTATACCTATATTCACCTGCATACGATGTTTATTAGGATTCAAATCCTAGTCTTCTTAAAAAAAAAGGATTCTTCATGTCACGCACAAGTTTATATCATTTCCTTGTCATAATAGCATATCCAACATACTATGTAAAAGTTGAGAGTTACGACCTTGGTGTACCTCATATTAAGTCATGGTTAGACGTATTAATTGGTCAAAGTCTGAGTCGTTGAAACAAATTTCCATTAAGGCTCAATCATGATCATAGCACTTGTAGTCATCCAACTTAAGGTTTTAAATTAGACAGATCTCATGCATAAATCCTATGCAATTAACGCATAGCTAAAGGTCATTCCACCGGTAGAGAAGAGGGAAGGTAAGCTAACTGAACGAGTTAGTTTGTGACCAAATAGTTATAACTGGAGAGACACGATATGACTATCATTAATCTCGTATCTTGGTTGGTAAGGGAGGGAAATGTATCTGTTAGAAAATAATTAAGGCTTTGTGCCTGTGTTTAATAGGGGGTTCTGAATGCACCAGTCTTGATGTCTCTCCCACCTGACCTTCCTTAATCCCAATGTGCCAACTTAGTCCTAGCACATGGTCCAACGTCCTTCAGCATTTACTCTAGTAGTACACCCCTCACATAGAGTCTAGGCGAGCTCTTTCCTTGTCATTGTGACTCCTCAAGGAACAACCTCGACTCTATCGATGGTTCTTTTGGTTGAGGGGAAACATATACACTGGAGGTCATTGTTCAACCTTCCAGTTGACCTGGCCCATTCTCCTAGTAGGTTATGTTCCTGTTATGAAACTTAAAAACTAGAGGCATAGAGATCTGGTGTTTCAAATCGGTGAAGGCCTTTTACTTGTAGTTCTTATCCCATAGGTTTCGTGTATTTACTTTCGATATACCGAGAATTTCATCACTCTGGCTCCTCACTCTCAAAGCTCAGAGACTTGTCGGTTTAGCCTCCTGGTAAAATAGTTTAGGTTTTTTGGTTTGCCCGAGGTTACACTACTCCATGTTCTTACCTGGTGGTTACAGGACTAGACTAGGGTCGAATACATGCGAGTTTTTTGTGTTAAAAGGGGTTAGGGTACCCTATGTGTAATAGCTCCTTCGCTCCCAACCTTTCCTTTGCGAAGGTTGAGTCCTTCCATTCAACATTCCATTTGGTCCATTAGCTCGTCTTTTCAATGGAGCCCATAGACATTACTTATTTGGTAATGAAAATACAATACTACTCAAGATATTCATGTCTAATTCCTGGAAAAATTCCTTATATACATGTCCTTGAAAAATAGGGTCCTGTGAGAAATTTATAAGGGTATTGCTTCTGTCGAATAAAAGTCTGCACAAACATTTTTATTGTATTGGTGACGCTAACTATTGCCAGGCGACCTCTTAGGGGTCTGATCCTGAAATGCCCTGTAATGACTGTTTGTTCACATTACTTTCTACGGTCTTGAATTTGGGGAGGGTTTCGGAGTCCAACGTTGGGGTAAGATCTTGGTTCAAAACCTATCTTCGTCACAACTCAATTTATACCCATCTCTGTGTTAAGGAAGTCAATGTCGTCATTTATTATGTTTAAATCTGTTGTTTTACTGTAACTATACTTTTGTTCTATTATAATTTGTTCTTCTTCAAGGTATTAGTATAATCACTAATGGTGGTCTTTGCTGATGTGAGGACCCATCAATGACTTGTTATGCGCTTCGCCCACGGCCCAGATCACCACTTAGGAGGCAAGCGACAAGAAAATAAAAGGGCATGACCACCAATGTAGAAGTTAAGTATTCTCTGGTACATTCCATTAATAATAATTAACACTTCTATTGGTGTTCTGTTGCTTCCTGTAAATAATTTACTGGTTCTTGAAATTGATAACACTTTTAGGCCTATGTACACACAAGGTCTCTGGAGCTTCCTCTTCATCTTCGATATAACGGTATTCGAGTTCCTTTTTCTGTTAACTACTCAGGAGACCGAGAAAACATGATTACCAATTTTGGTCTGTGGGCGTTTGATAAAGGCGCCATCTGTAATCTTAAGTTTAGGTTCCATAGTCATGAGTAATGATAATTCGAAGGATTTTCTATGAAAATTACTTTCCTGTTTAAATGAACAATGTAATCACTATTGTATTAATCAAAACATTTCATTGTTCAGATGTATCTCAGAATGGCACTTGGTCATTAAGATTGTCATTTCATTTTTCCTTTAAATCTTTGTATTATTCAAATCTTACAGTTATAAATAGTTTTGGAAGGATTATCTATGATTTGAAGGACTATTTTCTTAAAACTGATTTCTTTCTTTTACTTAGACATTCTGTATTACCTCGATGAGTCTATAGTATTCCTATTTTTCTTTATTATTAGGGTCGAGGTTTATCCGAGTCAGGTGTTAATATATGGCTTGTGGATGCTTACTTATTTATATATATATGTATTGATATGTACAGACTTACAAATATACATATTCGTATCTATCCTTTTGGTTGCTATTACTTTGTAGGGTATATCTATCTTGCTAGTAATAGTTTTATGTTTCACATTCAGGATGCATATACCGAGGCTTCATAATACATGATGTCATTTTCTAATTCACACTATTGTAGAGGTTTATTTTCCATTCTAATGAATAAAGTTTAGTTCATGTAATAATACATAAGAATATATGTGTATATATGTTTTCCCTTGATCCTGTTTACTTTCAGATCCATAGATATATAATTAAACTTCAAGCTGAACTCTGTGTATAAATTATTACAACAAAAATAATAACTTACAAGGTATAAATACTAACAGAAATACAACAACCCCAATTTGTCCTAACAATACATAAAAAAAAGAACAACTCTAGTATTCAATCAGACTTTGACTCAACCATAAACGTCGTTTAGCATTATATTTGTAAGGTATGCTATCAGATTCATACATCTTTCATTTGGATAGATTTTGCCTAGGAGTATTAAATCCATACCGAATTTAATAGTCGCACTACAACTGTGACTGAATCATTCAATAGAAATGGGAAATAATTTGATTCAAATTCAATAAATACATCGCATCAAATATAAGATCATTCACACAGAGAGGGATAGGAGACATATATGAACCAGTTAGCGGGAAGGCAAAGAGAACATCCACGTTCCTCCCAATCGTAGAGTATGGAAATCAAAATCACTTTCCCCAATTCACCCCCTAGCTTGACCATGAACCCATGAGAGCGAACTTGCAAACTCTTCCTCAGCAATGTCCTTCAATTCCATGCCATTCCTCTTGCCTCACACTCATTCTGTAGTGTTCATAACAGCAAGGGAAAAATCATTATTCTCTTTCTCCCAGCATACTTGGCAGCATCCTGCCTCCTCACATATGTTATTTCTCAATCCAAGTCTATTTGCCCAGGTCTTTTTCCCTCCCTTGGGGATTTTTACATCTTTCTAAATCCCTAATTTTCAGGGGCTTCTAGTGGCCAAATCCCTGATTTTCCACTTGTAATAATCATCCCAGAGGTGGTTCCAACATGTTACCCACTCATGGAGTCATGGTCAGCTGATTTTAACATGGATGTTCCATTTGTCCTCCTGCAATCAATATAAAATATTCTATTTTCATACAAGTGTCATAGTCAACTAGTTAGTTGGGTCAAATCAAATCCCTGCCCAATAGTCATAATAATTAATTGAAATTATTAAATTTGAAATTCGGAGTTGCCATAAATGGAAAAAATCTTCCAAATTCAAATTTACTAAAAATGGAATAATTTCCCAATAAATTGAAATTTCAAAAATATTTTATTTTTGGGGATGTCACATGTGAATAATGTATTCAAGTTCTATATTATTTTCTAACCTGTACAGACCAAAACCCCAAATCAGAACAAAATTCTACTAGTATAGGAATTCACGATAGGCTTATTTGACTATATGGATGACAGCTATAAGTATATATATATGTTATCGGATGAGCTATTTCTATGGAAAATCCTCATAGGCCGAAGAGTCGTTTCATCAATTTGAAGGAGGGTATTTAGATTTGCATCCTTATATCTAATTTCACTTCAGCCAAATTTAAATTTATACTCAAATAGGACTGCCTATCTATTTCTTATACAATCGTTAACTAATTAAAGATTTTGGTCATTGTAATCTCTACTAAGACATGCAAATACATGCATAGATATAAGTTATATAACTTCTTTATACACAAAATCAAGTCTCTAAATGTCTTTCACAGAAAATTACATATATATATACATAGACTTGTTCCTATCATATCAATTGTTCCTGTAGACATGTATCTACCACTATACAAAAGAGATACTGAATAAAGAATTTGGAAACATCTCATTTATTCATATTACAGTCCAATATTTATTTTCCTACAGTGTGAATGAAATTAAAAAGTACACACGGTCATATCCCTACATACCATAAGTAAATAAGTATACAATAGATATATCGAGTAAAATCGAACCTGCAATCATATCTTTACTAAGCCGAAAATAAAGTAAGGAAGAAAATACCCTTTCATACCCTACAGTGAGAAGGATACAAAGTTTTGATACTGATTATGCATGTTCATACTACGGTCCCGATAACCAAAATTTAGGTACAAAGAAACCAAAATAGTGAATAAGACTATCCAAAAATCCTTACTTTAGTGTAATTAGTTAAGGAAAGGGCCAGTAAAGTAACCTCCAAAAAGGAGTTATCACACATAGAAATCCACCCTGGAAGAACCCATAATGATTTCTTTAGGGTTTATCCTTTCTTTTCTAGCCAATACAAGAAATCGAATGTAACTACAAACTGCTCTAAATCTAAGTGGAAGCATGTCCTTCAAAGTTCCTGAAATCTTGAAGAGTTTATAAGGGAACTCGAATACCTTTTTCTCCTTTGATAAGAACCAGTACCCATGAGTGTACACGGTCAAAATCCTACAAGGAAGTTACAGGTTTACATTAGCATTCTTTACAAAACAAATATATAAGTCAAATGATAATTTTCAACAGAACGAAGGTAATCAAAAGAGTCTAGTCTAATATTAACACTTAACTCAGGCCGTAAGGTAGGCCTTTCTTTTTACATATCTATGGAGGTCATCCTCAAACTGGAAGGAGGGGAAGGGGACAAGGTCCATGTGACAGGTACCCTCGCAACCAAAGGGGCCCATCATTAGTGAACAATACCAATCACGAAATTTAAATTATAATTACAACAAATAAATCAAATTGTACCAAAAATTAACATAAAATGTAAAAGGACCTTCCCAGACCATGATAATGGCAAAAGGAAACATAAATAACACAAGGAGATCAATAAAACTTAACATTAGGCCTCGACTTACTTCTATAGATAGACCTTAAAGAATATCGTTGTTATACAGTACAAACTATAGTAATTTGTTAGCAAGGTATGGTCTCTAGAATCAGGCTAAGGGGACGTGGTGCCAATACCTCCCAAGAATTCATAAATTAAGACCATAGAAAGACTATACTCACACATAAAATATGATTTAATTCATGACAATTATACAAAATAACTTTAAGGGGAGACTCAAGTAAGAGTAAATGGGAAATCTGTGTACGAGGATCCTTTCACTATAACAAAGAGTCGAGTCACTTTAACAACCAGAAGTATAGGGAATGAGTGCTTACCAGGGATGGTATATGGCGATGGTGGCCTCCGGTTCTCATTACCCTCTTGTTCTGGTAGCCTACTTCTGAGAGAAGTTTCACAGAGCCTTTCGAGGGGATTCCACAATGAAAGAATAAACACATTAAACCCTTGACGAACCCTGACTACACGCTGTAAATTCCAAGAGTAGAAAGGATAGTTGGACCATTTGATAAGAGCAGAGTTGGTGCGTCTCAGTTGGATGAAGCCAGGTGAGGAATTCGTAATTCACATAATAGAGGACTATCATTTAATGGTAATGTAGAGTCTTAATTTTTCCTAACAGAAGACCATCTCTTCTAGCTCACAAAAGTTACGAAGTCATTTGCATTCCCTTTCACAATAAGGTGACTTGGAATACACCACACCAATGGTTCACTTTAGTTAAACCATCATTCCTTGAATTTCATCGATGTAATGTTTAGTTAAGATCAAGTCAAACGAGGGTAAGGGACATAGTCCTGACTCCTTTTCCCTTACATCTATATATGAAATTTCCTCTAAACTTGAAACAGAAAAAGGAGACAAATCATATGAAGGTACACCTTCAGTTGAGGACAAAACAAAAATAGACAGAAAGAGAAAACAAGTAGACCACCTTGAAGGAGTATTTAAGAAAATTAAACCAGCTACCTTTGATGTAGAATCCAGAACAGGAGAAGAAACTGATGCATGGTTATTGAACATCAAAAAATACTTCCAGATATATAACTACTCTAGCAATATGAAGGTCAGAATGGCCATATACAATCTGAAAGTGAAGGATAGTATTTGGTGGAAGGACCGAAAATTGGCCAAGGGCCTAAAGGAGAAACAGATGGAATGGTCTGACTTTAACAAATATTTCAAGAAACAATACCTATCTGAAAGCTAATATTAAAGGAAAACAAAATAATTTTAGGAGTTAAGACTTGGACAGATGACAATGGAGGACCTTATAAATAAATTCCTGGAATTACTAAGGTTTGTACCTTACATCTGGGAGGACAAGGTGAAAATCCAACGGTTCTTAAGTTGTTTACCATAGTCCTATAGGGAAAGAATTGAGTTCGACAACCCCAAGTCCTTGAGTGAAGTATTTAGGAAGGAATGAATGTGCTATGACCAGTACAAACAGCGGGTAGAGTTTTCCAAAGCCTGGAAGGAAAAGAAACAAGATCAAATGAACCAGCGGAATAAGGGATACCAGCCAACTCCTTATCGGAATGTAGAAAAAAGATTTGCGAGAAAATATTTTCACTCCAACCATCTGAATACGCAAGGCAGTGGTAAATAGGTAAATCTAGGAACGAATAAGTTTGGGGACAACCCCCACCAACCGTTAAAGTGCTAGGAATGTGAGAACCTCACCTAAGGAGGAACTTTCCATGTTTAATTTCAACAAAGGGATGATGTTTATAGCTTGCAGGAAGCCTCGACAGTGGGTGTTGTGGGAAAAATCTTGCATCGGATAAATGCAGCCATAGATGGTCAGCAAGATAACCACCAGTCCTCTATGGTAGAAATCGAAGGTAAAATCAATAACACTCGAATTTATGTTTTAATTGACCCTGGAGCTATGTTAAGTTGTATTACTCCTGGTATAGTACAGTCAAATAAACTTAAGAAACCGAAGAATGAAAAATCATGGCTGGTACAACTAGCTACCGGAACTAAAAGGAAAGTAGTTGACTTTATTTCTAATTTTGAGTTCATCTTAGATGGTCAAAACATAAGAACAAATCTGAACATCCTACCACTAGGATCTTATGATATGATTATCGGAATGGATTGGTTGGAAAAGCACAAGGCAATACTCGATTGTTATACAAAGGCACTTAACTGTAAATACGATTATGACACTACTAGAACAACCCAAGGTATACCAAAACCTGTATCAGTTAGACAAGTTTTAGCGATGAAATTCAAGAAATGTATGAGAAAGGGATGTGAATTTTATGCCATCCAAGTAAAAAACCTATCAGAAAAGAGAGACAAACCTAACCTAGAAGACTTTTCTATTTTACGTGATTTCATAGACATATTCGTTGATGAAATACTTGAATTATCCCCTAGAAGAGGAATAGACTTCTCCATAGACTTACTACCTGGTTCAACCCCTATCTTGAAAGAACCTTACCGAATGAGTATACCAGAATTGACAAAATTAAAAATACAACTGCAAGAGTTATTGGACAAAGAGTATATCAGACCGAGTGTTTCACCTTGGGGAGAACCCATCCTCTTTGTGAAGAATAAATATGGTACTCTAAGAGTATGTATCGCTTATAGACAATTGAACAAAGTAACCATTAAAAACAAGTACCCCTTACCTAGGATAAACGATCTGTTCGATCAAGTAGGTGGGGCAAATATCTTTTCACAGTTGGATTTATAATCTGTATATCATCAAGTTAGGATAAAATATGAGGACATAAGCAAGACAAATTTTTGAACAATATATGGACATTACGAATTTGTGGTAATACCTTTCAGATTCACTAACGCACCAACCACATTCATGTGCTTAATGAATAGTATTTTTAGTCAATACTTGGACAAATTCATGCTTGTTTTTGTTGATGATATTCTAGTATATTCAAAAATGGAATAAGAACATGAAGAACAATTAAGAATCATCCTGCAAACCTTGAGGAAGCACCAACTATATGCTAAATTCTATAAGTGTTATTTTTATCAGAAGAAGATATAATACCTAGGACATGTAATTTTTGTAGAGGGCATTGCAGTCGACCCTGAGAAACTAAGAGCCATTATGGAATGGCCCGTACTGAAGGATGTAGCAGACATCCGGTCATTCATGAGAATCACCATATATTATTGCAAATTTATAGAGGGGTTTTCCAAAATAGCCTACCCCATCACATCGTTACAAAAGAAAGGGACGAAGTTTAACTTGTCACAAAAGTGCCAAGATAGTTTTAATAAGTTGAAGGAATTATTAATGACCGCACCCATTTTAAAGGTAGCAAACCCAGATAAAGACTTTACGTTCTGTGTCGATGTGAGTAAAGAAGGACTAGGTGGTGTCCTAACTCAGGAAGGACACGTTATTTTCTATGAGTCCCGGAAGTTAAAGGAACAAGAGGGAAACTATGTCACTCATGATTTAGAATTGGCAGTAGTAATACACGCCTTAAAAATGTGGTGACACTAGGTAATGGGTAGAAATTTTCTACTATTGACAGATAATAGCGGCGTGAAATACCTATTTAACCAACCAGATCTTGATGCAAGGCAAGCAAGGTGGCTAGCCTTTTTGAGCGAATTCAACTTTGAGGTAAAACATATCAAAGGTAAGGAAAATAAGGTAGAAAATTCCTTAAGCAAAAGAGTCTATAGGATATTTGAGATAAACGTCAGCAGGGCAGAAAGCAATATGGAATAGAGAATAAGGAAGATATGTATTAATGACAAAAATTACACTAAGTTAGTGGCATAATTACAAGACACTACAACAAACTCAGACAAACCAGACCTGAGTATCGAAAAAAATGGGTTACTATGATTTAAAAACAGACTTTATATACCCAATTCAACAGAGTTAAACATAACAGTTCTTGATGAAGTGCATAAGAAACCATATTCTGGCCATCCAGGATACCAAAAAATAGTAAAAACACTTAGAAAATTGTTTTATTGGTCTAATATGAAGACGAAACAGCAGAATACTTAGCTAGGTACCAATATTGTCAGTAGATTAAGGCCAAACGCCAACATCCAGCCAGCCTATTGCAGCCATTTTCAATGCCAGAATGGAAATGGGAGACCATATCATTGGACTTTATAATAGGTTTGCCTAAAACTCAGAAATAGAATGATTCTATTATGGTGGTAATCGATCAACTCAGTAAGTCCGCACACTTTATCCCTGTGAAATATTCTTTTAAAGATATAAATATCGTTGAAATATTTATGAAAGAACCTTTTAGACTGCATGGTGTTCCTAAAATGGTGATCTCAGATAGAGACGTAAAATTTACATCCACCTTTTGGAAAGAATTGTTTGCACAGTTAAATACTAATTTGAATTTCAGCACAAGTTATCATCCACAAAAGAATGGACATAATGAATGAACAAATCAGATCGTAGAAGATATGTTCCGCATGTACGCAAGGACCAAACCGAGCAAGTGGGAAGACTACCTGCACTTGGTAGAGTTCGCATATAACAATGGGTACCAACTCCGACTAAATTGAGCCCCTTTGAGGTAATATACGACATAAAGTGCACGACACCAATTAGTTGAGACGATCTAGTTAACCAACTCATGGTTGGACCATAAATGCTCCAAGAAATGGAAAATATGGTAAGAAGGGTGCAACGGAACTTAAAAAAGGCACATGACAGACAAAAAGGTTATGCAGACCACAAAAGAAGGCACTTAGAATTTCAAGTGGGAGATCATGTTTAATTAAAGGTGAAAGCCCAAAAGAGTTCGCTAAAACTTAGGAACTATGCCAAGTTGGCACCCAGGTTTGGTGGTCCCTTCGAGATATTATCTCGAATTGGACCCATAGCTTACCAACATGTGCTCTAAGATAATTTAAGAATTCATAATGTATTTCATGTTTCCTTGTTGAAAAATTATGGCCATGACCCTACTCATATGATCGATTGGAACTTGGTGCAGGTGGAACCAGAAGGTGAGTTGCAGGCGGAACCCCTACACATTCTGGACTAGAGAGAAATAGCACTTCAGAACAGAATCGTCGCTCAGGTAACAGTGGAATGGAAGCACTTTAGTCCTCAGGAGGCCACTTGGGAGTTGGAGGGAGATTTGTGGAAATATCATCCAATCCTATTCCAAGAAAGGAACGAACATTGAGGACAATGTTTTATTGAAGGGGGAAAGGATGTGACATCCCCAAAAATAAAGTATTTTTGAAATTCAAAATTTGTTAGAAAATTATTTCGTTTTTAGTAAATTCAAATTTGGAATTTTTTTTCCATTTATGGCAATTCTGAATTTAAAATTTAATAAATTCTAATTAATTATTAAGACTGTTGGGAAGAAGCCTGATTTGACCCAACAATATATTTAACTATGACACTTGTATGTAAACAAAATATTGTTTTAATTATTGCAGGAGGACAAATGGAATAGCCATGTTAAATTTAGTTGACCATGACTCCATGAGTGGGGAACATGTTGGAACTACCTCTAGGTTGATTGTTACAAGTGGAAAATCATGGATTTGTCCATTGGCAGCCCTTGAAAATCAATGATTTAGGAAGATGCGAAAATTCCCAAGGGAGGGAAGAAAGACCTAGGAAAAATATTTTGGATAAATAACATATGTGAGGAGGCAGGACGCTGCCGAGTATGCGAGAAAGAAAACTACCGTGTACTTGTTGTTATGAACACTGAATATTGAGTGTGAGGCAAGGGGAGGACTATCGAACTAGAGGAACATTGCGGAAGGGGAGATTTCAATTTCACCCTCATGGATTCATGGTCAGGATAGGGGGTGAACCAAACAAGTGATTTGGATACATTGTTCTAAGGTTGGGAGGAACTTGGTTGTTCCCTTTGTTTTCCAGCAACCAGGTTCACATATGTACTCTCTAATTCCCATACCAAATTTGTGCCATTGAAAAGATTGTATTTGTTGTTGTTCTAATTGATTATTTGTAGTCACATGTATTAGTTGGAATTAAAGTGTTGTTGTAGGTTACTTGTGGAAATATTTTTGTTCATCAAAAACTACATCTATAGTATCACAACAAGCTTTCTGTTATAGGAATAACGCTATTTTATTATGATTAATGGACTGATAAAATGCTTGAGTAATCTATATGTGGTAGAAACAAAGAGTAAGTAGTGAAATAAGTAGAAACACCACTGTACATTATATAAATCATGGCAAGGACAGGGTTAGTTTACATAAAGTGCTCAAGTAGAAACAAATACGAATTCTGGAAGTATCGATCTAACATAAGTCTAATGCAAATAATGTATTCAAGTTCTGTATTATTTTCTAACCTGTACAGACCAAAACCCCAAATCAGAAGGAAATTCTACTAGTATAGGAATTCATGATAGGTTTATGTGACTATATGGAAGACAGTATTGAGTATATATATATGTTATCGTATGACCTATTTCTATGGAAAATCCTCGCAGGCCCAAGAGTCGTTTCATCAATTTGAAGGAGGGTATTTAGATTTTCATCCTTATATCTAATTTCACTTCAGCTAGATTTAAATCTATACTCAAAAAGGACTCCCTATCTGTTTCTTATACAATGGTTAACTAATTAAACATTTTTTTCATTGTAATCTCTACTAAGACATGTGAATACATGCATAGATATAAGTTATATAACTTCTTTATACACAGAATCAAGTCTCTGAATGTCTTTCATTGAAAATTATATATATATATATATATATATATACACACGCAGACTTGTTCCTATCAAAGCAATTGTTCCTATAGACATGTATCTACCACTACACAAAAGAGATTCTGAATAAAGAATTTGGAAACCTCTCATTTATTCATATTACAGTCCAAGATTTAATTGCCTACACGGTGAATAAAATTAAAAAGTACACACGGTCATATCTCTACATACAGTAAGTAAATAAGTATACAATAGATAGATTGAGTAAAACTGGACCTCCAATCATATCTTTACTATGTCGAAAATGAAGTAAGGAATAAAATACCCTTTCATACCCTACAGTGAGAAGGATACAATGTTTTGATACTGAGTATGCATGTTCATACTATGGTCCCGATAACCAAAATTTAGGTACAGAGAAACCAAAATAGTGAATAAGACTATCCAACAGTCCTTACTTTAGTTTAATTAGTTAACGAAAGGGCTAGTAAAGTAACCTCCAAAAAGGAGTTATCACACATAGCAAGCCACCCCGGAAGAACCCATAATATTTTCTTTAGGGTTTATCCATTCTTTTCTAGCCAATACAAAAAATCAAATGTAACTACAAACTGCTCTAAATATAAATGGAATTTGTGTCCTTCAAAGTGCCTGAACTCTCGAAGAGTTTATAAGGGAAATTGAATACCTTTTTCACCTTTGATAAGATCCGATACCCAGGACTATACATGGTTTAAATCTTGTAAGGAAGTTACAGGTTTACATTAGCATTCTTTACCAAACAAATATATAAGTTGAATGATAATTTTCAACATAATGAAGGTAATCAAAAGAGTCTAGTCTAAGATTAACACTTAACTCAGGCTGTAAGGCAGGCCTCTCTCTGTGCATATCTATGGAGGTCATCCTCGAACCGGAAGCAGGGGAAGGGGACAAGGTCCATCTGACGGGTACCCTCACAACCAAAGGGGACCATAATTAGTGAACAATACCAATCACAAAATTTAAATTATAATTACAACAAATAAATCAAATTATACCAACAGTTAACATAAAATGTAAAAGGACCTTCCCAGACCATGATAATGGTAGAAGGAAACATAAATAACACAAGAAGATCAATAAAACTTAACATCAGGCCTCGACTTACTTATATAGAACGACCTTAAAGAATATCAGTGTTATACAGTACAAACTATTTCAATTCTTTAGCAGGGTATGGTCTCTAGAATTGGGGTAAGGGGATGGGGTGCCAATACCTCCCAAGAAGTTAGAAATTAAGCCCATAGAAAGACTATACTCGCCCAGAAAATAAGATTTAATTCATGACAGTTATACAACATAACTTTAAGGGTATACTCAAGTAAGAGTAAATGGGAAATCTATGTATGAGGATCCTTTCACTATAGCAGAGAGCCGATCCACCTTAACAACTAGAAGTATAGGGAACATGTGCTTACCAGGGATGGTAGATGGTGATTGTGGCCTTCGGTTCTCGTTACCCTCTTGTTTCAGTAGCCTGCTTCTGAGAGATATTTTACAGATCCTTTCAAGGTGATTCCACAATGAAATAATAAACACATTAAACCCTTGACAAACCCTAACTACACATTGTAAATGCCAAGAGTACGAAGGATAGCTAGACCATGTGATAAGAGAAAAGTTGGCGCGTCTCAGTTGGATGAAGCCAGGTGAGGACTTTGTAATTCGCATAATATAGTACTGTCATTTAATCGTAATGTCGAGTATTAATTTCGCCTGACAGAAGACCATCTTTTCCACCTCTCAAAAGTTATGAAGTCATTTGCAGTCCCTTTCATAATATGGTGACTTGGAATACGCCAGACCAACCATTCGCTTTAGTTAAACCATCGTTCCTTGAATTTCATTGATGTAATGTTTAGTTAAGATCAAGTCAAGTGAGGGTAAGGGATATAGTCCCGACTCCTTTTCCCTTACATCTGTATAAGAAATTTCCTCTAAGGACTTTTAAATAGTCTAGCGTGCCAACATGGGGAACCCTCAACTAAGGGAGAGAAAGGGGCTAGAGATCCTAAGTCTAGAATAGTATATTTTTTTTATTTATACATATCAATGATGTGGTTTGAGTATGAAGGGAAGAGTAGAACCTTGATAGTTAAAGTAAGTTATATTGGGGTGGTAGTGTCTTAGCGTGGCATGTAAACTACCTCACAGAGATTTAGGATAGGAAATAAGGAAATAAGATGTTTTTATCTGCTCTTCAAAATGATTCAATGAAATTCGCAGATTAATGTCCCTTAATTTTTTTTTTTTTTTATGGCTAATCATGAGGTTCATTACAATGGTGTATTCTAGGCCATAACAAATTTAAAAGGGAAAGATCCTTGTACCAGTGGCTCGCTTCAAACCCTTACTATGATAACACATTACCGAAGGTTTATCCCTGGTAGGAGATGTATCATTAAAATCCCTACACCATTAGTTCAACGCTTATCACTATAACTCCAATCATTTAAAAAATAATAAGATTGGAAACACTCAATAAAATAAATTCGAAAAGAACCTTAATTATCATTATATCACTTGACCTCACACCTCAATCAATTATTATTATGACATTTTTTTTATATAAAATATCTATTCAAATATAATGATCATTACGTCAAGTCATTCCTTATAAGAAAATCCAAAATTTATTTATCATGTTATTTCTCTTCCATTTAAGTCTTAGGTTCATGATGCATTCATTTATGAACATATACAGAATTATGTCAACTTGTATGCAATGTGCATATATATCAATGTCTGGGTAAAATCAAAAGTAATTGAACTATATAACCAATCTTAATGCTCTGTAATATACTAATTTAGATTATTGTGTAGAATTTGAATAAATATAAAGATATATATAAAAACCAAATATAATAAGGACCTTTTGAAATTATGGTGAGTGTTAACAATTTAAATATTGACTTCATAAAAATTGAGGTTTAGAATTAAACTAAATCTTCTTTATTGGTTCGGATGCAAGGCATGACGACCTTGCTTATTCCACCAAGAAATTTGATGACGGTGGCGGCAAGTTACAATAACGTTTATATTCAACAATTTCTCCAGGGGAGAATTTGCATGTCAACCATACCTAATATGCAAGTCATTGAAGCATTATCATAAACTAAAATCGCAACATTACTTTCTACCTGGTTACTTACAGATCTTTTGTCTAATCGTTCAATATTTTAATTGGTAACTAAAGCAACTAGTAAAATTGATGCCGAGAGTTG
This sequence comes from Picea glauca, assembly GCA_000966675.3. Lineage (NCBI taxonomy): Eukaryota > Viridiplantae > Streptophyta > Pinopsida > Pinales > Pinaceae > Picea > Picea glauca. The sequence continues at coordinate 277,318 of JZKD02S1748069.1, forward strand.
AAACATATTAGAGCATCGAAATTTAAGGGAAAATGAAATATATGAAGATAATCAATGATTTGAAAACACAGAGTATGTAAATAATACCAACGTTTTGACATACAGGAAATAAAAGAATATCAACAATTGTTATACAGACCCCTTACAGAATATATAAAGAATACGCCAATGGAAACTAGGTCGCTGTCAAACAATAATATTGTTGACCATTAATAAATGTTGTCTAACAACAATATTGTTGTCCATTAATAAATATCACTGTATCTATTGATAAATCGCTAATCAATGCTAATCAATCGCAGTAGTAGTAATAAAATGCAAATCAAATCATAGTAATAATGATAAAATCACAGTAAATAGATACATTAATCACATTAATCAAAACGTCTGACTATCACGATCATCACAAGGAGGAACAATAATGAATATATGTACAGTAAGCACGAAAATCATTCACACAGAAGGTAAACATATATTAAAGAAACGTATTGAACCATGCCCATTACACTCTTGGGTGGGTAACATGAATTTTCTGAGGAAAGGGAGAAAAATATGGTTGAGCAATAAGAAGGAAATTCACTGTACACAGTAAATTGACTAGGAAGATAAATTATCTTTCACTTATTATCCATGCACAAGAAAGCAGGGCATTTGAATCTAAATATTTAACACCAGAGTGAAAGAGAATCGATTTGGCTCCTAGCCGGCTGCTGAGGCATGGACTAATAACTTAAAGGATAAGAACAGAAGATAAAAACACAATTTCCTTGTATTAAGAACAATACAAACATAGAGAAAAATAAACTAATGGCCCGAGAACCAAAACGCAGTCTTCCTCTGTAAAATACAACGCAGTAATAATCCCAACCAAAACCGGAACCCACTATGAAACGTAGAAACAAAAAAAGGCTCAGAAACAAAAATTTAGTGACTCTTTTGCAATTTCACATGGTGCACTATCACCCATATAAAAATTCATATTCATAACTAAATGAGTCTTTTTCTTTTAACAACATCTAAGCAAGCAAGATTTCGATAATAAAGAAAGGCATGAACAAGAAATTAAGCTATTATTTAATACAAACTTCGTCCAACTCCGACTTTCCGACCAATGAGACCTCACCGGTGCCTCCCAACCAATGGTAGGGATACTCTTCTTACCCGAGAGCCCCCTGAACTGCAAAGGAGACACACACATGATACCATATAATGCTATGTAGAACCCAGCTCGCCTCACAAGGTCGAGCTACCAATCGTTACTTGAGATGGGTATCCCAACTCCCACAAGAGAAAACTCAGTCAAGAAATTTTTTTATAGCGTAACGTTACGCAAGCCAAATCTGTAGTCATTATTTTCCCAAACCCTCATTAGATTCCTTTTCATTCAATTAATTAGGAAAAACATCCCCCATACACATGTCGCTCAATCCCCTAGTTGCACCAGAAAATCAATTTTATTAATTAATTAAATTTGTGTATTTCCCTCACCCACCTAAAAGTGTTCCTAAAAACTCTCCTCAGTGTCCCAATATTCCCTTACAATTCTTAAATGACTTACGCCTTACTTAAATCCTAGTTGAGTTCATAAATAGAAACTTCCAAGTCTAGATTCCTTACTAAGTTAGACATTCCCCTTTTTCTTTTAAGTTTTCCCTTTTCGTTAAGTTTCCCCTTTTTCTTTAGGTTTCCCCCTTTTCTTTATATATATTTTTCCCTTAAATTTCCCCCCTTTTTATAACTAAATTCAGAATTAACAGGTTTAGACAAAGACAACCAAATACGTCTTTTATTAATTAAACCTTTATTAAAGTTTCCTCTTTGATTATTGATGCTTGAATTTTCTAATTAGTTATAAAAAGAACCTTTAGTGAAATGAAATTTTATAAAAAGGACCTTAGTGAATTTAAATTTTGTACATGAACCTTAGTGAATTGAAATTTTATAAAATAACCTTAGTGAATTAAAATTTCCATTTTAATCTAGTTATATGTCTAATTAGTATTTTTTTTTTTTGTTCTAAGGTTCTACTTAGACCTAGATTTTCAATTCACTAGGCTTGGCGGAAGTTATTAAGGGAAAACTTAGTTATTAAACTTTACTTATTACATCATTCATTTTAAGGTCGATCAAGTCCTAAGGAGTCATAGTTTTCTAGGCACTAGGTTTATTTATTTACTAGTCAAAATCATGATGTGCCCTTTAGGACGCACTACGTGCTCCAAGGGTGCCACTCACCTCTTTTTGTTTTCTCTACACGACGTGCCCTTCAAGACACACTACGTTCTCCAAGGGTAACATTCGTCTCTTTCCATTTTATTTGCATGATGTTCCATTCAAGACACACTACATGTTCCAAGGGTGCCACTCGCCTCTTGACTGAATTTGGTAGACGTCAAACCCCTAGAGTCAATACTCTGCCAGGTGATCTTGTGGGAGACTAAGGGGCTCTAAGGAATAAGGCCCCTGCCTTCTTGCGAACCCCTTATAATCATCGTGAGCGAATGTCACAATTTTCCCTCATGACATTGTGGGTCTTATTGAACTAGGTAATAGTTAACCTACAGTTCGATCCATGAAGGCATTGTTAATAGGTTGTGACAAGGCTGCGACCAAACCTCTCCTTCAATGTCTCTAGTTGTCATGAGTGACACCTCTACTTCAAATGTGAGTCTGTTTGGCAAGTTATCACCAGCCTGCATCCATCAACGAATCATTTCAGCAATAATAATCAATCATCATAACATCTAACCATATGTACATATGTCACATCAACAACATAAAAACCCTAACTGTCCATTCCCTGACTTGATCCAGAGTCCAAGGGGTTTCATTGATGCCTCAACATCCTGAATGTCCAAAGTCCTACACACTTAGGAGAATTGAGTCAATAGCACTTGTCTATGTAAATACAAAAAAATAACATATCATCTAATCCATAATATATCATAATCATAATCAAAACAAAAAATAGTATAATAACCCAAAAAAATTATTACTTAGAAAAATTAAAAAAAATTAAAAATATTTATTCTAGAGACAATAATCTCAGGTTAGTATCGAGTTATTTTGACAGTAATACCTTAAACCAACTATGATTGTAAATATCAGAACTAATTATTTCAAAAATATAGATAAATATATCTTAACCACAAAGAGTTGTTGGGACAAACTGAGGAGAGAATTGAGCTCCTTCGAGCCTTAGACCATAGCATCCAAATCTTACCTGCTCTTGTCACCCGTGAGCCTAATTCTTTATTCCATAGGAAACTGAAAAATGTCAATAACCTTTTCCAGGTAAATACCAAAACTTAATTCTTTCTCAGAACCATAAAGTTCCCATTCCTGCAAAAGTACTCAACAATGTCCTTCTTACATCATACTTTTCTTCCATCTTGTCTCACCAAGAAGAAAATAGATTTCCTAGGCCTTTTCATTTTCAGGTTACCCTCTTCCCCAAGTCTTTGGAGTCTTGGCCTAAATTTTTTCTATCTTGTTCCCTCACCTCCCACATATTTTGGAGTATGTTTACACTTTTCCCCATGGACAACATTTACATTTACCCTGGTGGTTTTTATCCTTTTTTCACTTTTCACATGGAATAAATAATTTCTCTTACTATAGCTAGGTTCTCTCATCAATTTGTCTCAATTTATTTTAAAATAATATTTACATAAATGTTTCTCATCATCCAATGTTTATGATGATCACAATGTTATCTCAATGTAATAATCCAACAATTATCATTATTCAAAATTATTCCACTATTCAAAATGGAGGGATATTACATCCTTTCTCCCTTGAACTAAACATCGTCCTCGATGTTCCATCTTAACATATTATCTCTGGAATAGAAATGGATAATATTTCCTATAATACTCCTCGATTTCCCAAGTGTCCTCCTTAGGACTAAAGTGCCTCCACTGCAATTTAATATGGGTGATGGATTTGTTCCACAATAGAGTTTCCTTCTTGTCGATAATGTGTAATGGTTCCACCTGGAACTCTCCTTTTGGTTCCACCTAGATCACATTACAACTCACAATATGTGATATGTCATGAACATATTTCTTTAATAATGAAACATGGAATACATTATGTACTTTAAGATTGGAAGGAAGTGCAAGTTGGTAGGCTATTGGTACTACTTTTGATCCAAATTTATAAATGGAAGGAAATGGAATACAAATGTATAGAAAAGAAATACACCAAGATACAATAAAACTTGAATTTTATTAATAAAAAGAATATGTTGAAACTATAAAAATGCAGACTGAAACAAATTTGCTGGAATGGTCGTAGCTTATCTATGAGAAGATATGTGACAACTATGCTCATTCACAAGAAGATGGTTACAATAAGGCTCAAAAGGAATTTTTAACATAAATCATAAATGATAAAACCCTAAACATCCAAAAACCTAAGCCTAGGATATGAAACACCAAAATTCATGTGGGCCTCGATGGTGTAAGTTGGTACATCAACTTCCTCGGGTCATAACTTTTGCATACGATCTTCATTTTAGGCACATGATAGCTCATTGGAAATAGATATTTGAGGAATACACATGTTCTCATAACAATTTTGATAAATTCTATAATGTGACTCTGGCGTGCCCAAAAAATGTTGTTTAGAGCCTCAAAATGACCCCAGAAGTTTAGAACCCGAAAAACTAGGAAAAACTACCAAAATGAAAATTTTTCTTTGAGACATTGGAATAGGTGGGTGGCCACCAATATCCACATGGATCATTCCTCCTCCATTAGGATGAAATTTTTTCGATTGCGTTGAGTTCCCCCATGAGATGGGGAAAATTCTACTGAACTTGGACCTAGGTGAGCCACTTTCCTTGGGGCAGGAGCTGCCCTTCTTTGACAACCCGATAAAAGATGGATCCTCTATTTTTGAGTTCCCTTAATCTGAGAGTCCCTGGTCTAATCAATGAATTCATGTTTGATGCAGTCAAGATTGAGTTCTATCGGTGTTAAATGCTCTGTGATCTCTAATGTGTCCAATAATGGTGGGAAGTATGGTTGATGGAGGTCCAAGGAAGGGGGAAATACTTAGCTCAAAATCAGTTTCACCCACATCCTTGGTGATGGTGCAAGTTCCATAATGAAGTGGGTGAAGGTTTCGATGGGGTCATGTAAGGAACTCTTTATACAAATACAACTAGACCTTGTCTCCCACCTGAAAGTTGTGTGACACCCGATGTTTATCATTGTTTTGTTTGTACATAGAATTGACTTTCTATAAAATATCATGGACCTATTGTCAGATGTGTTAAATGTTTTCAATAAATGTTGTGGATTTCTTGGCCTCAAATTGAGCATGGGATGATTCTACATGTGTGGATGCAATGGGTAGTGTGACATCAATGGGATCCAATTGTTGAAATCCCAACCTCACCTGAAAGGGACTATGGTCGGTTGAGCTATGAAGGGTTCTATTATACTTGTGTTGAAAAAAGGGGATACTCTTATCCCATGTGTGTGGATGTTTGGAGTTTTACATGCGTGATATATGTATGATAATTCTATTTAGGACCTTTCTTTGTCCATTAGTTTCGGGGTGGAAGGCGGTGGATTTGGTGAGCTTGGTGTCCAACAATGACGAGAGGCTAGGACAGAATGTGTTGAGGAACTTATTTCCGGATATGATATGATAGTTGTTGGTATCTGAAAGTGTACCCAAACCTGTTCAAAGAATATCTTGGAAGTCGCCTCCATTATGATATTCTTGTTGCAGGTTGTGAGAATGGCCATCTTAGAAAATCGATCAACCACCAAAAAAGCACAATTATTTCCCTACTTGGTTGAAGGAAGGCCTGACATGTAGTCCATCAAGATGGATTCCCATGGCTTGTCAAGAGTAGGAAGAGGGGTGTACAAGCCTTGTTTCTTAGTGGTTATTTTGGAAATGGAACATACAGCACGAGACCGTATATACTTGTTGATGTCATATCAAAGTCTTAGCTAGTAGAAATGATTTTGTGGTACTACCATGTTATTTTCCAAGCCAAAATTCCCTATGATTCGACTATAGTGAGCTTCCAAAATCAACTTCACACACTCACTTGAAGGAACACATAGGTGGCCTAGATGGAATAATAGTTTTTCCTGAATATGAAATTTACTAACAGTCGTGCTTGCGCCTAGCATCTGGTAAGTGGTAGTAAAGTTAAGATCTCTCTTGTAGATTCGGGGCCACTCGGATGCCTCATTGCCACAAGATTGTAACAATGTGCTTAAGGTTGCAACTGGAGGTCGATTGAAGAAGTCAGCAACATGATTGGTGATCCCTATCTTATATTTGATGTTGATATGGAACTCTTACAATTATGTGGACCACTTTTGGTGGAAATCATTCTGTAATTTTCCTTGTATCTGCATGAACTCCATAGGCTTGTCATCAGTGTGGATGATTGTCTCCTTCCCTAGAATGTAGTTCTTCCATTTTCGATACACTTGTATGATGGAATACATTTATTTTTCACGGGTAGGGTACTTAGAAACAACATTTGATAGTGTATCACTATGATATTCCACTCGATGATCGTGATGAGTGAGGACTCCACCCACAACATAGTTTGAAACATCAGTCTCAATCTCAAAAGTTTGCTGCAAATCCAGTAATGAGAGTACTAGAGTTGAGCACAAAGGATGTTTCAAATCATCAAACACTTTTTTTTGTGACTTCCCCCAAACGAAATTTACCTTGCCACTACCCTTGGTCACTTTTTTGAGGGCCCATGCAATATGGGAGAATCCCAAAAAAAACCTATGATGGAACTTGGCAAGTCCCAAGAAATATTTAAGATCAGTTACTGTGGTTGGGGCTAGCCAATCACGAATGACTTGGATCTTGGCTAGATCCACATGCACACGATGCTCATCAAAAATGTATCCTAGGTATTGTATCGTGTTCATGTTGAAAGATAATTTTTCCATGTTATCATATAGCTTGTGTGTTAAGGTCCTAACACGCACATAGGTAGATCAATGTATTCGGATGTAATAAAGGTCAATATTAATAAGACCTTTCAATAAAATAGAATAAGGTGGATGTAAGAAGACCTAATAG
>JZKD02S1748069.1:288465-301123 GCA_000966675.3 Picea glauca
ATGTAAGAAGACCTAATAGAAGCTTCCGCTTCTAGAAGGATCTTCCTCTAGATGCTTCTTTTTATTATAAATAAGAGTCGAGGGTATGAGAACCCTAGCTTGGATATTATTGTAATAGAGCACTGCTCGATTGGAGGTTGCCCCCTCGAAGAGGCCTGTGAACATTTCTATCTGAATTAAGTGCTATTTATGTTCAAGTGTTATTTCTGTTGCTATTTCGTATATCATTTCTGTGTATTGTGAAGATCATGCTGGATATTTTACTGTCATTCTGTTATTTCTAGCATCTCGTTTCAGTTCTGCATATTTTATATATCTGGTATCTTGCATTGTGTTGTCATAGAGTGTGAAGAAGGTCCTCCTCAATATGTTACAAATGTTATTCTGAATTCATATTTAATATGAGGATATCATCCAGATATACGACCACAAAATAATTGTTTAAGGGTCGAAATATATCGTCCATCAATCTCATGAAAGTTGTCGGAGAAATTTTCAAACCAAAGGGAATGACTATCCATTTGAAAAGACCTTATTTGGACTTGAAAGAAATATTACATACATCAGTCTATTCTTTTGAGACCTGGTGGTAACTGGACTTCAGGTCAATATTGATGAAAAACTTGGCTCCCTTGATCTAGCTAAGAAGTTTGTTAATTCATGGAATTGGGTACTGGTTTCTGACTGTGAATTTTTTTAGGGCTCTTTAATCAATGGAGAGTCACCATGTCTCATATTTCCTATGTATGAGTAAAATTGGGCTCCTGCATGGTGAGGAGTTGGGTTAGATGTGCCCCTTTTGAAGCATCTCTTGGATATGAAGCTTAATTTTCTCATTTTCCATCAGAGAGTGGTGATATACTTTCCCACTGTGTATAGGTTCACCCAAGGTTAGATCGATTGAATGCTTGACCTAACAGTGTCGTGACACACCAATGGGTGAAGAGAATATGTATTTGTATTGTTCAATGATCTTGTCCACTTGCCTCTGTTGCATGGAGAGTGTTCTAACCAATTCTTGTTGAATATGAGGATTTCATTAAGATATACCACCACAAAATAATTTGTGAAGGGACGCAATATATCATCCATCAATCTCATGAAAGTTGTTGCATAATTTGTCAAACTAAAGAGCATGATGAGCCATTCAAAAAGACCTTCTTTGGACTTGAAAGAAGTCTTACATACATCAATCTATTATATTGAGACTTGGTGGTATCCATACTTTAGGTTAATATTACTAAAAAATGTGGCTCCCTTGAGTTGGTTGAGAAGTTCGTCAATTTAGAGAATTGGGTATTGGTTCCTGACTGTGATTTTGTTTAGGTCCTTGTAATCAATACAGAGCCACCAAGTCCCATATTCCTTATATACGAGTACAATTGGGCTCCCGTTGGGTGAGAAGTTTTGTCATATGTGCCCCTATTGAATCAAATCTTGGATATGAAGCTTAATTTTTCGTGAGTGTGTAGGAAACATGATAGGTTATGGATGTTGATGAGATCAATAGACTTCCTTGGAATCTGAATTGAGTGTGGGACTACATTGTGTTTGTTTGAGTATTTCATTTTATGTACATGTGACATATAATTGATTTCAGTATGATTTATGTATGTGGATTATTGACAGTGTTTTTGTCAGTGGATGCAGGCTTGACGATGCTTGCTAACCCAAATCACATAAGGAGCAAAGGTGTTATGAACATAAACCATACATTGAGGGAAAGGTGTGACAATGTCCCTATCACATCCTACTAGCACTCTCGTCGTGATCTGAACTGTAGGTTAACTATTACCTAGTTCAATAGGTCCATGATGTCATGAGGGCAAACTGAGACAATTGCTCACGAAAATTTCTAAGAGGCACACAATAATGGAGAGTCTGTATTCCTTAGGACTTATTCTCTCACAAGGTCAACTAAATGGAGTGTTGACTCCAATGGGTGTGACAAACTTCCAAAACTATCGTAAGGTGAGTGGCACCCTTGGAGCACAAAGGTGTGTCTTGAAGGCACGTTGCGTTATTAAAACTTGAGTCAATAAATCTAGGTGGCCTAGAAAAAATTGAAATGATTGGACCTTGTTAGATTAAAATAGTTAAGTAAATACTAAATTATTAATTAAATCCTAACAAAAGTCTAAGCCTAAGTCTAAGACTAAGTCTAAGTCTAAATTTAAACAAAGGACTAAATGAATGATGGCATAAGTTAAAATATCTTAGAGTATGATCAAACTGTAGGAAAAAGGGGGAATCAAATTTAAAGGTTTTATAAAATGCACATGTGTGCATGAAATTAATAAAATGGATTTAAAAAAAATAGAAGAACTAATAATATGAGAGAATAGGTGTACACATAGAATAGTATCTTGAGTCAAGCTACCACTAGTTTAACTAGAAGAATACTCATAATCCAACTCTAACTAAGATCTAGTTAGGAGACACTCATTAAATGAAAATTTGGGGAACAAAGAGACAACTAAAAGAGAAAATAAGAAAACATTGGCGAATGTGAGGGGATTTAGCTTTTTAAATAAAATAAAAATGGTAATTACTTGTGCAACTTGGGGAGAGTGTAACAAGTGTCTAGATGAATAATCTTAATTAAATTATTTGTGCATGAGGACATGTGTGACTGAAGATTTTTCTATAGAACAAATGTGGTAGAAAGGAAATGGATCTCACTTATTCTTGGTAATGTTATCCTGCCAAAATTTTGTGGAGTGTGTTTTACTTGTGAGAGTTGGGATACAAAGCTTGTAGAAAGAGTGGAAGCTCTTCCTTGTGAGGCAAGCCTTGGAGCTATTGTTTTTTGGTTTCTTGTGTGGCCTCTTTGCAGCTTAGGGGGATAAAGGGGAAGAAGAGTACCCCTACCATTGGCTGGGAGGTACCGGTGAAGTTTGGTGATTAGAAAGCGGGAGAACATGAGGAGCGCAAGTCTTTGAATGATGTCGTCAACTCTCAGTCTTCCTGGTTCCGATATTTTATTTCTGAAAAGTTTATTGCAGTAAAATTAATTTGTAAATTAGAGTTCTAAATCATTACATAACTATGTGTAACTATGGATTTAAATTGAGTATGTTTGTTGTATATTTTTAAGTAATCTGGAAATCATTTTTTTTAGTAGCCACAAAATTATTACGCAATTTTGGAATATAGAAATTGGGTGTTCCATGTAGATCTATGGTCTGCGTTGGAATTTCAAGTTATATTATTGCCGCAAATTAAATTACAATCAGAATTTGATTCTTATTGCTCGTGGCTAATTATTATGAATAGAAGCTATATATTATATGGTCTCTGAAATTATTATGTGCAATCTGAATTAGAATTTGGAGTGATTGTAAAACTTAGATCACATTTCCAGAAATTAAATTTCGCATGGCCCTGTAGGTTTATTGTAATTCGAAAGTTGAAATTTGTTGGGTCTTGTAATACCATTTTCAATTGGAAGTTTTAAAAATATGTACGACTGTGGTAAAAATTGTTAAATCCGTTTTAACTATTAATGGTCGCGGTAAAAGCTTTTGTATTTCGAGAAGCTGAAAGTCTTATAGTTGTGACCAAGCATCTGGTAATTTGATTTTGATTTTGTTGGTATCAGTGAAGTTGAAAGTCTTATAGTATACACCCCAACGGGTGAATGCAACGAATCCAATTTTCCTTCCTTAATTTGGCATGGTAAGTGATAGTGCTTGATATCGTTTTACTTCTTCCCATTCACACTTGATTCTGCTGGACTTTATTTTACTTTGTATCTCTCAAGATCCCTTGTCGATTCTTTCCAGGTTGAGTCAGATCATCTGAGCATATGCATTTGTGGTTGTTCAACTTAGTCACTTGTTCTCCAAGCCGCCTTATCTTCTATTAATCTCGAGTTAATTAATTTTCATCCAGGGTAATTAGAATAGCCCTTTGATTTATGTTAAGAAAACTTTGTTATTGTTGAGGAAAATAATTTTTATTATGGTATGCGTGAATCTTGACCAAAAGATAATATCCAAATTATTTATAAAGGAGAACTTCAGTTAATATCTATTTACCCTTTTTTTACCGAACCCGGAGGAAATCGACATTGTGTAGCTCTCGATATAGTGAATCTATACAAAGATTGTTAGACCTATATTGTTGTACGTAATAAACACCATCACAAATTATTAACAAAAATTATATTAACAACTATTAGAACTTACAACCAGGTAGACTCCTTCTCGTTTCAAAAGAATCCTTATTTAAAATTCTTATATATATATATATATAAAGTTAGAGCTAGTAATTAAGGAACCCTCGGGTAATGTACATTTCTAATTATAATGGAAGATCAGATTTTAATGGAATCATTATAGGTTACCATGTAATTCTTGTGTTACACTTGTCTAGAAATTGAATAATTAAAGGGTTACTCGTATTCTTTAAGGAAATAAAATTATTATTGTAGATTATATGTCGTAATCTAAATGAGAAGGTAGTTTGTATTTGTTAATGTTGAATATATACAATTTGTGGTATTCTTAATGACAAGGTGATTTGTATTTGTTTAATGTCAAGTATAAATCATTTTTGGGATTCTTAATGATAAAGTGAAATTGTATTTGTTAAATGTTGAATAAATCATATGTGGTAATCTTAATGAGAAGGTAAATTTGTATAGATAGTGAACAATAATTATTCATGTTAATAGAGAAGGTACATTTGTGTAAATAATGAATAATTACTCATTTCTTGTATTTTTAAGAGAATCAATTTTATTAAATGTTGAATACAAGATATTGTAGTATTTTTAAAGAGAATGCACATTATCTAGATGATAAATAAATAATGTTGTTTTAATTCTTAAGGAAAGGAAAACTTTTGTTTAGAATAATGAGTCATTGAATGAGTTAAATTGCGTTATGATTAAGTGCCTTACCATTATATTTAGATTTGAGTCTAGATTAGAGTTGGTTATGGGAATAGATACTTCCATGTTCCTTAGAACAGGCGCTAGTCCTAAGACCTTAAATGGTCAAAATCAATCGGATGAATCGTGGACTTGAGCATTGATTATGTGTCTTGGAGATCCTAACCTTGCAGGGTAGGTTGGGTGGATGGACATATTATTATCTTGAGATAATACGATTAATATGTTAGTATCATGATGTTGTAAATGTTTCTTGCTATGTAATGATGTGAATAAGAAAATAATGTATAATTATTGGTGTATTTATTTGTTTTGTAACACTTGTTCTAATGATGTTTCAAAAGAAAAAAAAGAAAAAAAATTACCTCTAGTGTACTCACTACATTAATTTCGTAACGGAGGGGTTATTACTTATGGTATCAGAGTGGGTTCAACCCTGCATCATTGGATTGTCACACCTTCCATTGTGTTAACTAAATGATAAAGATGAATCGCTAATTAATTTTGAAATTGTCCATGAACATAATCATGGTTAGATGACACAAGGGAAGTAGATGTTGTGGTGTCAAATGAAGAGGTGTGACACCTCCGATAGTATCCACACCAGAGGGATCTAACCCTCAGGGAGATGATAAGACTACTGAGAAGGAGCAGGTTGTTGTGGGAGATGCGGTAGGTATGATGAGATTGTTCGAGAGGATGTCAAAGGCATTGATCAACTGCTTGGATTGAGATGAGGGAAGACCATTTGTTCCCATTGAGTGTTCACAACGTGCTCCATCTGGTAGTATTAGTATACATAGAGAGCTCGAGAAAGTGAATTTTCCCAAGATCTGGGGTGCTTCGGATGGATTAGCCGACAAGGCATTGTTGGATAACATGGCAATGTGCTTCAAACTTCACGATTACACCTCCAAAATGAAAGTTCACATGGAAGTATTTCAACTGAAGGGGACTTCTCTTCTACGGTGGAAGAATCTCATACCTCAACTAAACATGGTCGTCGAAGATGTGTCATGGGAGTTGTTCGAGAAACAGTTATGGGAGAGGCACTTTTCCAAGGAATTCATTGAGCGCCAGCTTAATTAGTTCAACTCCTTACAACAGGGTGGTCGTACAATGTCAAAGTTCGAGGACAAATTCATGGAGCTACTTAGGTATGCTCCACATATGAACACATTGAAGTTAAAGTTCAACAAGTTTGTGTTTGGCCTTAACTTCAACATCCATGTGAAACTGAAGATTCTAATGCCTCAGGTGTTGGATGATGAATTTCAGAAATCCCTCATGGTTAAGGTAGAATTGAACAGTGGGGGTCAGAGTAGGAATCCTTCTAGACATACTAGAAATACGACACTAGGAGAACAACAACATGAGACACTAGTCAAAAAAACATCTATGAAATGAGATACGCCTAAAGGACCTATGTTCTCGACACCGAGACAAGAGGATCTTCAACAGAGGACTCCTTACATAGGACCACAACAAAAGTAGCATCGTCTATAGCAACAACAACATTTTAGGCATGTTCAACAAAACATACGAGGATCACAGACTGTTAGGCCAACAACTTCTACTTCGAGGACCACGAGCACTGGACTGAAGACTGGATGATGGACATGTGGAGAGCCACATTACAAGTGAGACTATACAATTGAGAAGGATAGAGAAACTACATCATCAAGACCCAGTATTGTTGGAGATTTGGGAAAGGCTCACAGGATACACACAAAAGTGAACAATGGCCAGGAAAAGCACCATTCCACTGTGCTCAATACATCACGTACAATCTCTGACCAAAATTTTCGTATTTTGATAGATCAAGGTGTTATAGAAATATTTATCTCTAGTGCAGCACTAAAGAAAATTAAGGTAAAGGCAGTCAAGAAGGACGAGTTCAGATACGTAGAAATGGAATTTGGTGCCAAATAGAAGGTTGGTGGAAAGGTTACATATTATAGTATTAACTTGGGATATTTTGTAATGAAGGTAGATATTTATGTCACAATCTTAGGATCTTATGAAATAGTGATTGGCATGGAATGGATAGAATCAAATAACGCAATCCTGAACCGTAACACGTAATGATTAATTTTGACGGATGATTTGGGACAGAGTAGAGTAATTGTAGGGAGAAACCAGGGAGTGTCCTTGAGGTTTATTTATTCCCTACAATTGCATAAGAGTATGCACAAAGGATTAAATCTATATGCAATATTAGTGATAAACAAAAAGGGTGAAGCAAAAGAATTAGAAAAACTTCCTGTAGTACAAGAGTTTGCAAAAGTATTTGCAGAAGAGTTACCAGGTTTACCACCCGAGAGAGAGTTGGAGTTTATAGTAGAATTGAAACCTGGAAATGAACCAATAGAGAGAACACCATATTGAATGTCGACACCTGAATTGCAGGAGTTGAAAATTCAATTGAAGGAGATGTTGGACTTGGGACTTATATGTCCAAGTGTGTCTCCTTGTTGTGTGCCAGTTATTTTCGTGAGAAAGAAGGATGGATCAAGGATATTTTTTATTGACTATCCTCCATTGAGCAAAGTGACGATCAAGAATCAATACTCGTTTCCAAGAATAGATGTTTTATTTGATCATATGAAGGGAGCAATGGTGTTTTAGAATATCGACCTGAGATCAGGATATCATTAATTACATATTAAGGAGGAAGATATCCCCAATACCACATTTAAGATGAGATTTCAACACTATAAGTTTACAATTTTACCATTCGAATTGACAAATGCCGCAAGGGTATTCATGAGTTTGATGAATGGGGTGTTTCTGAAATACTTGGACAAGTTTGTTGAAGTATTTATTGATGACATGATGCTTTATTCTTGGAAGAAAGATGAGAATGACGAACACTTGAGATTGGTTTTATAGCGTCTAAGAGAAAACAAATTGTATGGGAAGCTATCAAAATGTTCTTTTTACCAATCGAAGATTCATTACTTGGGACGTATTATATCTGGCAAAGGTATCGATGTGGATCCAACAAAATTAGAGGCCATTATGGAATGGAAAACAAAGAAAAAAATATAAGAAGTATGTAGATTTATGGGTTTAGCGGAATATTATAAACGATTTGTCGAAGGTTTTTCGAAGATAGAAAATCCAATCACATAATTGCAGAAGAAAAACAGGAAGTTCATTTGGACCGAGAAATGCGTGGAAGAATTTCAAAAGATCAAGAAGTTGTTGATGACAATGTCGATAATGAAGTTCCCCGACATGGACAAAGAATTCTTTGTATGCACAGACGTATCCAAGGAAGGTTTAGGCATATTTTTGATGGAAAACGGTCGAGTGATTGCTTACATTTCAAGGAAATTGAGAAATCATGAAGAGTACTACACAACGCATGAATTTGTGCTATTAAAAATTATATATGCCTTGAGTGTTTGGAGAAATTATCTCATTGGATGAAAATTTGAATTAAATACAAATCACTATGGATTGTAGTATATATTTACTTAGAGTGAATTGAACGCACAATAGAGGCGTTGGTCACAACTACTTAGTGAATACGACTTTGAGATACTTACATTAAGGGAATAATGAGCAGAGTGGAAAATGCATTGAGTCAGATACCACATATATTCTCGGTAATACCTCTTAAGATGAATCTTTGAGAAAATATTTTAACTTTACAAATAGACGATGACTGGTATAAATAAGTTAAGGATAATATTGGAAAAAATACCATGATGGTACCGAAATTTGAAGGTTACTCATTAGACAACAACACATTGTTGAGATTTAACAACAAAATTTATGTACCACCTAACGCCAAATTAAGAAATTTGATCTTGAGTGAAACTCATAATTAAGCAGTTTACATGGCTCATCCAAGAGTCGTGAATATGAAGGTAGATCTTAATCCTGTATTCTTCTGGAAAGGAATGAAAGCATACACTGTAAGTTATGTGGCGATATGTCTAGAATTCCAGCCAGTGAAGGATCAACACAGACATCTGGTAGGATTGTTACAACCACACTCTATTCCTAAATCAAAATGGGAGGTCATTTTGATGGATTTCATCATTGGGTTGCCACTGATGGAAATGAGACATGATTCGATTTTTGTGGTAGTTGACACTCTGATGAAGAGTGTACATTGTATTCCAGTGTGTACAATGTATCAAGTGCCAGACATAGCTATAGTTTTTGTTAGCAATATTGTGAGGTCACATGGTGTAACAAGAAAGATAATATTCGATTGAGGATCAATGTTTATAGGATGGTTTTGGACTAGTTTCCAAGAGGCCTTGTGAACACAACTGAATTTTAGTACAACATATCACCCTAAGATAGATTGAAAAATAGAGAGAACAAACCAGATTTTGGAGGACATGTTGTGTATGTATGTGATGGACCAACTGAAATGTTGGGAAGATTTCTTTCCTTTGGTAGAGTTTTCTTAATTCACCTCCAACGGTGCAGACATGCCCACGACTATCTCGAGGAACAACTAGTAGGGGCAGGAGTTCTAGGGGAAGGAACTCATTTCATGAACAGACACATAACAATGCACAGGTTCAATCTGGTGTTACCTGTTGGGGGTGCGGGGGACCCCATTACTAGCGTGACTGCCCAGAGTTACGATCAGGGTTCGTTCATAGAGAAGGAAAGGCACCGATGGGGAGAGCAAGTAGCAACCATAAGATTTACGTAGCGGTTAACAACCGCTAGGCCGAACATCAATCCACAGTAGTAGAATCCTCAGGTACGTTAAATCATATTAATGTTAAGATTTTGTTTGATTCTAGTGCGACAGATAGTTTCATTTCACCATCTGCATTAGAAAAGAGTGGGTTGGTAGCCTATGAGCACGATGACTTTAAACAAGTCGAGATGTCTTTGGGGGACAAACAAGCTATAGGACCCAATGTTGATAATTGTATAGTAGACCTAGGAGTGTGCACTACTAGGTTGAAGGTATACGTCACTGATCTTGGAGCGTATGACCTAATCATTGGAATGGATTGGTTAGCATCTCATCGAGCTTTGGTAGATTGTTTCGCAAAGAAAGAGCTTTGTATTGATGATGAAGGAAGACCGATAGAGATCTAAGGTGTACAGAGAAAAGTGCCATTATGCTTTATATCAACTATGAAGGTTAAGATATGCTTGAGATAAGGGTGTCGACTGTATGTAGTGGAAGCAGTGGGTGAAAGGAAAGGACCCTCATTAGATCAGTATCTGGTATTGTCAGAATTTCCAGATGTTTTCCCGAACGAGTTACCAGGGTTACCTCTGGAGAGGGAGATTGATTTTACTATTGAGCTAAAACCTGGTGCAAAACCAATATCCAAGACTCTGTATCGGATGACAGCACTGAAACTTTGTGAATTGCAAATGTAGTTGAAGGAGTTACTATACTTAGGGCTAGTAAGGCCCAGTGTCTCACCTTGGAGCGCACCGGTAATTTTTGTAAAGAAGAAGGATGGATCCTTACGACTGTGTATAGACTACAGGGACTTGAACCATGCTACAGTGAAAAATAGGTACCCAATGTCGTGAATAGATGACCTCTTCNTAAGGATTAAGGAAGGTGATATCCCAAAAACTGCCTTTCGAACTCGGTTTGGACATTACGAGTTTGTTGTGGTACCTTTCGGATTGACTAATGCGCCAATAGTGTTCATGAGCCTCATGAACGGTGTATTCTGAAAGTACTTAGATCGTTTTGTACAAGTTTTTCTGGATGACATTCTCATTTATTCCAGGAATGAAAGAGAACATGAGAAACACTTGCGAATAGTGTTGTCTTTCCTTAGGGAGAAAAAAGTGTATGGGAATCTATCGAAGTGTTCCTTCTTCCAGAAAGAGATCCACTATTTAGGTCATATCATTTCAGGCAAAGGAATCTTGGTGGACCCAGAAAAGGTAAAGGCCATTATGGAATGGCCAGTGCCGAAAAATGCACATGAGGTGAGAAGCTTTATGGGGCTAGCGGGTTATTATCGGATATTTGTGGAAGGATTCTCAAAAATAGTGAAACCCATCACCACTTTGCAATGCAACGGGGTAAAGTATGAGTGGATAGAAGAATGTGATAGTGCATTCATTGAACTTAAGAGATTACTAACTAGTACGCCAATTCTACGAGTGCCAGATATGGAAAAGGACTTCATGGTCTGCATAGATGCCTCGAAACAAGGATTGGGGGCCGTGCTAATGCAGGATGGAGGAGTGATAGCTTATGTGTCAAGAAAGTTGAAGAAGCACAAAGATCTATACTCGACTCATGATTTAGAGTTGACAACTATAATGCTAGCTCTGAAACTTTGGAGGCACTATCTTGTGGGGAGAAACTTTGAACTCAAAACGGACCATCAAAGTTTAAAACATCTCTTCACTCAAAGAGATCTAAATGCCAGGCAAAGATGATGGAGTGAGTTTATGAGTGAGTATGATTTTGGTATTTCGTACATAAAGGGGAAGCAAAATGTGGTCGCATATGCCTTGACTAGGAGACAACGTATCTTCTCCTTGGTAACCTTAAAGGTTAGTCTGAGGGAACATGTGTTGACACAACTACTAGAAGACAGTTGGTATTTAAAGGTTACTTCAGACCTACAGAGCGTGAGGCTGATAGACCCAAAGTATGAAGGATATAATCTGGAAACAGATGGATTGTTATGATATCAAGGAAGGATGTACATCCCTGAGAATGGGGATATTCGAAGCATCATATTGAAGGAAGCCCATAGATCACGTTATTGTGCGCATCCGGGAGTTAAGAAGATGTACGCAGATATGAAGAAACTCTTCTTTTGGGTAGGCATGAAGTGCGATGTAGTCCATTTCATTGCCAAATGCCTAGAGTGTCAACAAGTGAAGGCTGATCACCATCACCTGGCCAACCTCCTACAACCACATGATGTTCCTATGTCTAAATGGGAAGTCATCTCAATGGATTTTGTTGTAGGGTTTCCACTCACATCTCATAGACACAATGCCATTCTTGTGATAGTGGATAAGTTGACCAAGAGTGCTCATTTCATTCCGGTTAGAGACACATACGGTGTTACTGATGTGGCTCGAGTGTTCTTAAGAGAGGTTATCCGTTTGCATGGGATACCTAAGAAGATCATTTCAGATAGGGACTCTAGATTCACTTCTAGATTTTGGACAAGTCTACAGTCAGCATTGGGAACTCAATTGAACTTAAGCACAGCATATCATCCTGAAACAGATGGGAAAACTGAGAGAGTAAATCAAGTTATGGAAGATATGCTTAGGATGTATGTAATGGATAATCAAACCCAGTGGGAGAAGTACCTACCTTTGGTAGAGTTTGCCTACAATAACAGTTAACATAGTTCCATCGGAATGCCACCATACGAAGCTTTGTATGGAAGTCCATGCAGAACACCATTGAGTTGGGATAGACTAGAAGACTGAGTAACAGTTGGGTCAGAATTGATTCAGGAAATGGAGGAATAGGTAATTCAGATCAGGCAGAGACTAAAGGAAGCTCAGGATAGACAGAAAAGTTATGCGGATGCACACAGGACCGACCGAAGTTATGAAGTGGGAGACCAATTTTTCATCCATATCAGGCCCAATAAGAGTACCATATGGTTCGGGAAGGGGACAAAGTTGTCACCACGGTTTATTGGGCCATTTAGGGTCCAAGAGAAAATTGGAACCGTTTCCTATCGTCTCGTACTGCCACCCCACTTGCATAAAACTCATAATGTATTTCATGTATCTGTTTTACGTCATTATGTTGCTGATGAATCA
>JZKD02S1748069.1:301133-318151 GCA_000966675.3 Picea glauca
AAAAGAGTAGACACAATAGCTTTCATGGCATAGACATAATCTCGCCCAAGGAGTAAAGCGAAATCCAAGGGGTCTTGGACTACCATGACGTCAATAAAAACAGTTTTCCCTCCCAAAGTTACAGGAAACCGAGGAAGAGTCCCTAAAGGTTGACTAGTTCTTCAGTTAAAAGCTAATAGATTCTGCATAACCAGTGCAAGTGGAGGACAACCCAAATCTTGCCAAGCAAAAGAGGACAAAATACTAATGTATTCACCTTCATCTATCAGTGTCTGAGGAACGTCTCGACCACAAACCTGTACTGTAATCTGGAAAGGAAAGTGGGAGGGAAGACGAGGTCCAGTTAGCACACCCCAATCAAAATGGATGGTCTCATTACTTGGAGGGAGTTTCACGGGAGAAGGAGGAATACCCCCTGACATGGCAGAGTCTGTATCAACGAGAAAAACATGGGTAGTATCGGGTTTAATCTCTAGCGGGAGAGTAGGATCTACCGATGATGAGATCAAATCAACCACTTGGGTTTCATTCTTCAAGGGGAGAATGGGGTCGACAGGTGTAAATGGATCGACCACTTGGGTGACACTCTCTAATGGGAGAGTGGGATCGACCGAGGATAGGATTGGATCGACATATTTAGTTTCATTCTCTGAAGGGAGAACAAGATTGACCAAGGATGGTATCGGATCAACCACTTTGTCAACTATTTCAACTAAGGACGTGACCATATTGACGACATGATCAACAGGATTGACCAGTGAAGGGACCAGAGTGATCATTCCATTAACTATAGGTGGGTTGAGAGAAAGCTTGCGATAAGCGGCTAGGAGTTGAGGCTATGAAACAGTCATGTCTTCCAGTAATTTTGAGACTTCATCCATATGAGGACAAAGGTGAGTGATATGACTCCCTTTGCATAACATACACAGGAACTTGACTCTACTTTTCGTCTTCCCAACCGTATCATCGTTGGTTGATGGGGGCTTGTCAGCATGTTGTTCAGAGGATAATGACATAGGTTAGCGAGGATGTGTAGACCATGCTTCTATAACCTTGGATAGACTAGGTCATTCCTTAAGAATATGGCTACCCTTACAAAGCTTGCAAGGGTACTTGGGCTTACGGGTTGTTTGGATGATCTTGACATCATCAACACTCCCAGCACGACTAACAGTAACTGGTTGTTTTCCAATATGTTTGAGAGTGGTTGGAAGCTTTGATCCTTCTTTGTCTTTCTTCTTCTTAATCTTCCTTTTCTTCTTCTTCTTATTCACTGGGTTACTAGCTTCAGAAATTTCACTTGACGAAGAAGATGGAACGGAAGGCGACCTTGCAAGTGAAGAAGGAAAAGAAGACCTTACTAGTGAAGAAGGTGAAGGATCAACATAAGTTTGATGCCTGTGGGGGGGAGTGCTTGTGACTGAAGCACTAACTACATTCGGGATTACCTAAGTGGAAAACAACCATACTGGTAATCCAATCGTGAGACTTGGAAGGCTCAATGTAGCAATATGAGGAGGACCAATGTTTCCATAAGAAGGAAAAATAAAAGGCTCCCCTGGAGCAGGGTTTCCTTCATTGGTCATTTCGGGAACTGATGCCATTAAATAAATATCCAATATAGAGTCCTCTAAGGAAAACAAACAACACACGCTAAAAATCTAGTAAGAAAGCAAGCAAACAAAACCTTCTCACAATGAACATACTAGTTGGTGATGAAATCCAACGTCGCAGGAACAATGTAAGAAGGGGCTGAGATAGAGCGGGTGGAAAAGTTACGTTGATGACCTGCTTAACGGACTTACACCCTGGTGCAAGATCCCACAAATAATTGTGGGTATACCCTCCAAGGAGCCCAAGTGAGTTTGGCCAACGTCGATTCCAGGTACCGTGAAGACTTTCCCCTCCACAGTCACCTCATGTAAAGAACCTAGAGAGATAGGCCATTAAGGTTACCAATCACTACAATGATACCTGGGAAAATAGTCGACAGTCCGATCCAGATGCAAGGGCATAGTATCTAGCCCAAAATCAACTTGAAAGGCTTCCACTCATCATTGTGGGTATACCTCTCAAGTGACCCCCATAATACACATAATCTCTACACCAAGAGCAACAAAGTAGGGTGAATAACTCTGCCAGTCTCAATGCGACCTCATGATTGACTCTTGTGTTAGAAGGGATTCTGAGGAAAAAATGTAATAAGTGGATTTAATCGCTCCGTAACTCAAGATTCTATGTTTGTTTGCAACTTTGGAAAGTTATATTTCACACCCATTCCAAAGCCCTACAACTAATCTAATGTAGGTTTGCTACTAGAAAAGATAAAAATGTCTAATCAATTTTTATAAGAGATTTATTTTATGGTTGTTGTTACTCAAAAGAAAAATGGCATGGAAATCAGGTGTTTCTCACAAGCCACTAAAGGGAATAGTGCGAGAATGGCTGTACACAAGAAATTTTTTAAAAAGGGACTAAAATTGAGTGAACTTTCAGATCCAGCTCCCACAGACTCAGAGACCAGAAAACAAGCAATCAAAGCAAGGGAAACTAGACTAACTAGGAAACAATCTGTTCCCCAGTATGGTCGCCAATTTTGCTATCAGACTAATCGGTAGGTGAAGACACTAATTGATCTCCCTAGATCCACCTAGATCTAGAACAAAACACACCATAACATAACACTTTCCTTAAGTTTTAGATATTGAATTTACTAACTAAAGATGGATGAGTGACATACCGTTTAAATGTTGTTTCCTCTCGCCATCGCCATCCTATCTCCATTCCAATGCTCACACCATGATGATCCTGCAAAAGAACGCAACCAACCAAAGTGATATTAATAGCATAAACTCAATATAAACCTATGTATGTGATCAAGGAATCA
The DNA here is from genome assembly GCA_000966675.3 of Picea glauca. Classification (NCBI taxonomy): domain Eukaryota; kingdom Viridiplantae; phylum Streptophyta; class Pinopsida; order Pinales; family Pinaceae; genus Picea; species Picea glauca. The sequence continues at coordinate 304,021 of JZKD02S1748069.1, forward strand.
TACAACAAAACACAACAAGCTTTATAGGAAAGAATCATATTACTATATCATATTAAATGTGAAAGAGAGATTACAATCATGGCCTTGATGTCGTAAGGTCCCTTCCAACTGTCCTTCGTTCCCCACACACTTTCACTCCAAGAATTCTGAGAGCATAGATNTGATACTACTCACAATCTATCTTGACAAAGCAAATCTCAAAGCCACTCAAACCAAGCTAATAATCCCAAGCCAACCAAAGCTCCAAGCTAACCAAAGCTAACTTTTTCCATGAGAACTCCCCTCCTTTTATAACTTGCAGAGGATAAGGTGAGGAGGTTAGGATGATCGCACTAAATCATGAAAGTGAGTAAGATCCAAACCATTTGGATGTCGGCTCACCATAGAAGTTTATCCTTCTAGAAGATTCGAGAAAATTCTTGTTTTTCCCATGTGTAGGCATTCTCGCACCCTCCCTATATAGCAACCTGCGAACTTCATTTTTTATGGGGTTTTTACAAAGGAGAATGCAACCTCTTTTATTAGGAAAAGTTCTTATGCCTTCCTTCTTTAGGAACTCAGGCCACTGACCCCTCTGAAGGAAACAAATAGGTTTACATCATTAACAGTCAAAGGGATGACGAAAATAATGTGTAACACTGACACAATTGAAGATACAATTACAGGAACTATTGGACAAAGAGTATATCAGACCGAGTGTTTCACCATGGGGAGAACTGGTCCTATTTGTGAAAAAGAAAGTGATCCAGGAGCATCATCAACATCAAGCGAGCCAGCGCGCAAGCGAAGGATAGTTGTACAAGCCAGCACAAATTTTGAATTTCTCTTGGATTTGATGCGCGAACATAAATGTGGGAATTTAATGAAGCACACTTGTATAATGTAAACGATCCTTGAAATATTTGCTCTCATCCTTAGTAGGTAGAAGGAATTTATAGTAGTTAATGCGAGTAGATAGAATTTTAATTCTAGATTAGACAGTTTTAGAGCGCAAGAGGGAAACAAGATATAGACACCCTCATTGTGTATTGTAACATTATTGGAGAAGATCAGAAGCATAATTGAAGAGCATAGAAGAGAAGTAGAGAGCTGTGTAAGAACACCTGTGTACAGACATTTGGATTAATAGAAAGAGGTTGATTCAAATTCATGGTTTGTGTTTGTTGTCTATGTATTGATGTTGAATGATATGCTCATGAATGTTATCTTCCTATTATACATTTGCTTTATATGCTGTGTATATGATTTCATTTTTAAGTTTAAAGTCTGAAGGGAGGTAGGAATGAGTTTCAATTGTTTCTCTATCTGAGCAAGAGTTCCTGCAAGGAGTGCAGTTGAAGTGTCCGCAAGGGGTGCGTTGACAAAGGGTTCAGATAGATATAGCTTTTGTTCTCATTCTCTCTGAAGTGCAGACAGGCACATGAGTCGTGCAAGGAGTGCGCAAGCCAAGTGAAGCCTCAGGGTTGCGAACCTGAGTGAAGTATTGAAAGAATATTGCTGCAGGTGTGCGCTGAGTCAAAAGGATTTCAAACACTTAGGAGTGGTTGAAGGCTACCGCAAGGAGTGCGTGCAAGATTTGTATTTAAGACTCGATGTTGAGAGAAATCTTCGGAGGTATAGGACCTTAGAGAAATCATCACAGAGGAGCACGAGGAGCTTGTGCCAAGAAGTGTTTAAGCAGGTGTTTCCATTTTTCACGCAAAAGGATGAGTTCCGTAGGGAGAAGCAGCTTAGTCAGTTGTGCAGAGACTCTCATAGCAACAACGAATGGTCATAATTCTCTAAGGAGGATTCACGAATTTTTGTGAGCCGTTAGATATCACGGAGGAGCAGGGGAGATACAGCGAGTATTCTTTAAAGGGTCAAAGCTCAGAAGGGGCAGAACCATTGATCTGAGCCACAAGGGCTGTTGGATTTAGACGTAAAATTCCATGTCAGGGTTTTGTGGGTGGAAGTCCCGTAAACATTGCAAAAGGGATCGCAATATCATGAAACACGATATCCTGACAGCTAAGTGGAATTGTGTGGGCCACAGGGAGAGTCAGTCAGTAGATAGGTGGCATGCCGTTTTGGGGAATCGTAGTGAGAACTCCTGAACATATTACATTAGGATTCGGGATACCGTGAAGTCCAAAGTCCCGAAAGAGGTGACGTGGCTTGGAAGGTCAACCTCACGCGTGTATCGGAGTTTCGGCGAATCGGGAGTTGAGAGTCAGAAAAACAAGTTGTTTGACACCGCGAGTGTCGAAATCGCGATAGGAAAAACCCAGAATGAAAAAGTGAAAGGTCAGTGCTGATTGTTGTCAGGTTTCAGGTATTTGAGAGTCCAACGCTCAACCAGTGACCTCGCTAAGTCACGAAGTCTGATCTCTAGATTGCAAAGAGGGGATCCCGAGAGAGGTTGTTGTGGGTGCAGATTTCTCGTTAAGGAAATAGAAGAGTGTCAGAGTTCTTCGGGCCGTGGAAAAGAAAAGATCCTACGTCGATGGGGACCTTCCGACTTGCAGGTTGAGGGTATCGACATCAGTTTGGTATCAGAGCGTAGAAAGGTTCTTTGCTTTCTGTAGCAGAGAAATAAGAATTCACCATGCTTCCAAGGAGAAGGGACATGCAAAAACCCGATCCACCAGAGGATAGGGAAATGTTGAGAAGAAGAGGCAGGTAGATGACAGATCCAACCATGGAGAGAGAGATGCGTGATCTATGAGCCAGACTCGAAGACATGGAGACATTACTTGATCCCGAAAGAGTTTGTCTTATATAGTGATAATCATGCACTATAGTTTGTGACTCAACAGGAGAAGTTGAATCAGAGACATGTTAAATGGGTCGAGTACATGCAAAATTTCACTTTTGTGATAAAACATATTTCGGGTACTGCTAACAAAGTAGTTGATTCTTTGAGCAGGAAGTGTTTGCTAGTGAAGGAGTTCAAAGTCAAAACGTTGGGTTTTGATGATCTCAGGGACATGTACACAAATGATCCAGATTTTAAGGAGTCGTATGAAGCAGCTGAGAATCCAATTCTCAGGGATAGAAGCCCATGGATAGAATACATGATCCAGGAAGGATTACTATTTAGAGGTAATCCACTGTGTATTCCAAAATGCTCCATGAGGGAGAATTTGTTGAAGGAGAAGCACAGTGGAGGATTGGCAGGACATTTTGGTCACGACAAGACGTTTGCAGAAATGAATGAGTCATATTTTATGCCAGGAATGCGAGCAGATGTCAAGAGATTTGTGGACAGATGTAGAATTTGCCAGCATTCGAAGGGAAGGAAGCAAAATGCAGGGTTTTATCAACCATTGCCCATACCAGCGAGGCCGTGGGAAGCAATCAGCATGGATTTTGTATTGGGGTTGCCAAGAACACAAAGAGGTGTTGATTCAATCTTTGTGGTGGTGGATATATTTTCCAAAATGGCACACTTCATTCCATGTCAGAAGACCAGTGACACAACTCACATTGCGAATCTATTTTTCAAAGAGGTCATTCGACTTCATGGCTTACCCAGAAGCATAGTTTCCGATCGAGATACAAAATTCATAGGGAATTTTTGGACCTTATGGAAGAAGTTGGGAACTAACTTTTCGTTCATTTCATCTTATCATCCTTAGACGGATGGACAGACAGAAGTGGTAAGCAGAAGTCTAGGAGACTTACTAAGAAGCTTGGTGACAGAACACCACAACCAGTGGGACAATGTATTACCATAGGCAGAGTTTGCGTATAATGACTCAGTTAACAAAAGCACAGGGCAGAGTCCATTTCAGATTGTCTATGGCATGCAGCCAAGGGGACTTTGTGAACTGAGGGATTCAGAAGAGAATGCAACTAAGAGCGCTAGTGCAGAATATTTCGCAGAGGCGATGAAAGAACTTCACAGTCAAGTGAAGGAGCGACTGTTGAATTCAAGCCAGGAGTATAAGCGTAGAGCAGATCAACACAAGAGACAACTTGAGTTTGAGGTTGGTGATTTGGTTCTAGCACATTTGAGGAAAGAAAGATTCCCGAGAGGAACATATAATAAGTTGAAGATGAAGAAAATTGGGCCATGTAAGGTCTTGGGGAAATTTGGGGTGAATTCTTACGAGATTGAATTACCTGATAGAATCGGAATTTCTCCGATATTCAATATCTTGGATTTGTACCCATACAAAGCTGAGGAAATAGGGACTGGAAATGACCAGCCAGTAATCCAGTGGACAAAGCAGATGCCAGTTGTAGATAAGCCGCAAATGGAGTGCATATTGGATAAAAGAGTGAGTAAGAAGACCAGGCGAAGTCCCGTAAACATTGCAATAGGGATCGCGATATCACGAAATGTGATATCCCGATAACTAAGTGGAATTGTGTGGGCCACAGGGAGAGTCAGTCAGTAGACAGGTCGCATGTCGTTTCGGGGAATCATGGCGAGAAGTCCTGAACATATTACATCAGGATTTGTGATACCTTGAAGTCCGAAGTCCTGACAGAGGTGAGGTGGCTTTGAAGGTCAACCTTGCACGTGTATCAGAGTTTCTGTGAATCGGAAGTCAGGAGTCGGAAAAACAAGTTGTTCGACACCGCGAGTGCCGAAATCACGATAGGAAAAACCCCAAAGGAAAAAGTGAAAGGTCAGCGTTGACTTTTGTCGGGTTTTGGGTATTCGAGAGTCCAACGCTTGACCACTGACCTCATGAAGTCACGAAGTCTGATCTCCAAAGTGCAAAGAGGGGATCCCAAGAGAGGTTGCTATGGGTGGAGATTTTCCGTTAGGGAAATAGAAGAGCATCTGAGTTCTTTGGGTCGTGGAAAAGAAAAGATCCTGCGTCAACGGGGACCTTTCGACCTATGCGTTGAGGGTGTCGGCATCAGAAAGATGGTACTCTAAGACTATGTATCGATTATAGACAACTGAGCAAAATGACTATTAAGAACAAATACCCCTTACCAAGGATAAATGATTTATTCAATCAAGTAGGTGGGGCCAAGATCTTTTCAAAGTTGGATTTATGATCTGATTATCATCAAGTTAGGATAAAAGACGAGGATATAAATAAAACAACTTTTCAGATAAGATATTGACACTACAAATTGGTAGTCATACCTTTCGGACTCACTAACGCACTAGCCATGTTTATGTGCCCGATGAACAGTATTTTCAGTCAATACTTAGACAAGTTCATGGTAGTATTTATCGATGATATTCTGGTCTATTCAAAAATGGAGGAAGAACATGATGAACACTTAAGGAAAGTTCTGCAAATGTTGAGAAAACACAAACTGTACGCCAAATTTGACAAGTGTGAATTTTATCTAAAAGAAATACAATATCTAGGACATTTAATTTCAGCAGAAGGCATGGTCATGGACTCGAAGAAGACAAAAACCATTATGGAATGGTTGGTACCTAAGGATGTAGCGGATATCCGATGATTCATGAGAATCACCAAATATTACCGCAGATTTATATAAGGGTTTTCCAAGATAGCATACCCTATAACGTCATTACAAAAGAAATGGGCCAAGTTTAACTGGTCAGAGAAATGTTAAGACAGTTTTAACAAGCTAAAGGAATTATTGACAACTACACCCATTCTGAAGGTAACAGACCTAGATAAAGACTTCACCGTATGTGTTGATGCAAGTAAAGAAGGACTAGGTGGTGTCCTAACTCAGGAAGGACACGTTATTTATTATGAGTCCTAGAAATTAAAAGAACACAAGCAAAATTATGTCACTCATGACTTAGAATTGGCAGTGGTAATACATGCCTTAAAAATGTGGCGAGACTACATAATGGGCATAAAATTTCTACTATTGATGGATAATAGTGGGTTGAAATACATGTTTAGTCAACTAGATATTAATGCAAGACAAGCAAGATGTCTTTCCTTATTGAGTGAATTCGACTTCAAGGTCAGACATATCAAGGGTAAGGACAATAAAGTAGCAGATGCTTTGAGCAGAAGAGTCCATGGGTTATTTAAGATAAATATTAGCAAGGCAGAAAGTGATCTAGAACAAAGAATAAGGACGGCAAGTATTAAGGACAGAAATTACACTAAGATAATAACAAAAATACAAAACAGTACCACCAACTCAGATAAACCAGATCTAAGCATCGACAAGAAGGGACTATTACGATTTAAAAATAGATTTTACATACCAGATTCAGTAGAATTAAAATTAACAGTTTTGGACGAAGTGCATAAGAAACCATATTCTGGCCATCCAGGTTACTAGAAAACAATAACAACACTTAGAAAACTATTTTTCTGGCCTAGTATGAAGGGAAAAACTGTAGAGTACTTGGCCAGGTGCCAAGATTGTTAGTAGGTTAAGGCCGAGCACTAACATCCAACTGGCCTATTACAACCATTACCAGTGCCAGAATGGAAATGGGAGACAATATCGTTGGACTTTTTAACAGGTTTACCTAAAACTCATAAACAGAATGATTCCATCATGGTTATAGTCGATAAACTCAGTAAGTCTGCACACTTTATTCCTGTAAAGTTGATCTGAAATTTAACTTGATCTAAAATTCAAGATCTTTTAACCATTATTTGCATGTGAATTTTTTAACTATTAACCATCTTTGCAATGAAAAATTAAAGAACATCCATCAAGAACATAAACATGTAAGCAAACCATATATGAACAAGAATTGGTAATAGAGTTCACCAGACTTCCTGGCTACATCTCCGGGTCCACTCCAACAATGAAACCGCTCTTTAATTAATCTCAAATGCTTAAAAATTACAAAGAAAGGCTTACATAAGAGCTCCCAAAAACCAACTTTCAAATCTGCGATTCTGGGCAGAAACAAAGATCATAGGTGGCTAGAAAACGTCATTCTACAACTTTTGACTGTAAACTCGAGTATGCTTGGCTCACTCAAATGGGATCTGGAGGCACTTTTCTTTTCAGCTACTCTGATGAAGAAACAAAGAGCATATTCAGAATCCTCTCGAAATTCTGTAACTTTTGAGTATAAAGTCGACCTATTTATGAGAAAGTCACCTGGGACACCTCCGGGCACAAATTCCAATGCAACCTCTGCCTGTCAGATTCATATAGTCTCAAAAATCATGCCAACTCCTCTTCTAGAGGCACTTTTCTATTCGGCTACTTTGATGAATAAACAAAGAGCATATTCAAAATCCTCTTGAAATTCTGCAACTTTGAGTATAAAGTCGATCTATTTATGAGCAGGTTGCCTGGGACACCTCTTGACACAAATTCCAATGTAGCCTCTGCCAACTCTCTCCCTGCCTCAATTTGCGTGCCCAACTAAATAAGCAGAGCCACTAACCAGTTCACCAAACTTAGAGAACCTCCTCTAGATTTGGTGGAAATCCACCAGATTTGGCTGAATCCGCCAAATTGTTGGGCTTCTAGAAGGTGACACGTGGTGACTCCTGATTGGGCCACGTGTTAGCCTCTCATTTGATGATGCAACATCACCCTACTAATGTTATCATTCGTATGGATGACATCATCACCTATATGGTCTGCCATGTGTCACTTGCCTGTGCTGTCAAATGTCCTACTGACGTCATCGTCTGTATGGATGACATCATCACCTATACGGTCTGCCACATGTCACCTGCCTATGCTGCCACTTGTCCTGCTGTCATCAGCGTTCGTACAGATGACATCATCACCTGTACGGCCTGCCACGTTTCATGTGCTCAGGCTGCCACATGTCATGCTGACATCATCATCTGTACTACTGACTTCATCAGTATGGCCTGTTGACTATTTGACTTTTTTTTCATTATTTTAAAAAAATTTAGAGTGTCATAACTTCTCCGTACGAGATCCATTTGAGAAAGTAAATATATGGCCAGAATTGGGAGAGCGATCCAGACACAATGGTATTGATTTCATCCAATTCTGAGAACTTTGATTTTTCAGCATTTTCTTAGCCTAGGGACCCTTCTGAGACTTTTGGGTCACTCCTAGATCCTCCTTTTCTGCATTTGAGTATTTTCGAGCGGTTTTGGATCCCCTACATCACACCTCCCGACTGAGAATCTTCTGGACCACCAAAAGCATGGTATCATTCAGACATGAAGTGAGGGCATGATCTCCCCACTTGACCTGTATCACCTATCCATTCTTCCTAGAATATGTACATCTGACTTAGCAATACAACAATCAACATTGCACTGACATTGTTAAGTACATTAATTACATTCTTAATCACATCTTCATTCAACATTGTTGGACCCAACCACTACTGTTGATGAGTAATAAGATGAATATAAACATTGAACATGTGAAAGAGATTGTACCCAAACCTTGTTGTCTTTTAACCATAGAAACAATATCAACCAAAATAGGTGCATTGTAGTGAAATGACACTTCCTTTTCATTTTCATGCTTAGGATTATTTTCTTCCTTACATTGTATAGACATAAGTGCCAAACTCCGACTTGCATTAACAACCCTTTTTAATTGTTGTGTAGTGCCCAATGATTTGTTGTTTTTGAATGAATGTGAATGCACTATGTACTCAATTCCTTCTTTAAACAAGTGATATTGATTATGTTCTCGATAAAAGATTGCTTTTTGATCATATAAGTATGGACTACCCAACAAAATTCCACAGATATCTAGTGGGACCACATCAAATTCAACCTCATCTACAAACTTAGATGTAATTGTAAACTTTAGATCACATTCTTGTGTTACTTGTAATCTTTTATCTTTGCATACCCAACCTAATGGATAAGGCTTCTTGTGTGGTTTTGTTGTTAATCCCAATTGGTTAACTACTTCTTCTGAAATAAGATTAACTTGAGATCCACTATCTATGAGTGCGTCAACCTTTGTTTGTTTTGTAATCACTCTTATATGAAACAATGCATTCATCTTTCTATCCTTAGAATTGTCATCATTTTTAGAAGTAGAATCACATGAAGAACCAATGTTAGCATCATTATCAACAATAGATTTACCTTTCACACCTATGATTTTTATCTTTGTTTTGTCCTTGGAATTTGATCCAAGGTCCTCAACGATAACCGTGGTTGTTTTCTTCCCCTTCTAATCCTTAAACCACTTCGGTTTCATTTTAGAATGTAGCTTCCAACACTTTGCCTCTTCATGCCCTTGCTTTTGAAAATGAGAGCATGTAGGTCTCTCATCACCCTTCTTCATTGTAACTGCATGTTTAACTTTCCACTTTTCCTTGCCTTCTTTTGCCTTGATGAGTTCAGCTGAAGAAACATCATGAACACTCTTCCCTTTTGACTCAATGTGAGTTGCTTGAACACACACCTCATCAAGGTTAGTCGGATTAAACATCAATATCATATGACGTAAATAAGTATGCAATCCTCCTATATATTTGAGAAGAGTTTCCTTATTGTAGAGAGGTATACCAAGTATCAATGCTCTTTTTCAAAATTCTTTTGTGTATTCTTGCACACTTTGTCCCTTACTTTGTCTCAATTTCTGCCAATCCATCATAGCTTGCTGCATATACCCTAACGGATAAAATTGCTTTTTAAGTGCTGAAATGAACTCATACCAAGAGGAAACGATTTTACCTTTTGCGGCAAGATCCTCTTGAGATCTGCTCTCCCACCAAATGAGAGCAGTGCCTCCAAGTCAAAGAGAAGCCAACTGAATTTTAACAATATCTTCAGTAAACTTTTGAATCCTACAATAAACTTCAATTTGACGGATCCAATTGTCCAGTTTTTTAGCATTAAGCTCTCCATTATACATAGGTAATTCAAACTTAATATCAAGCTTTAAATGAGGCATATTAGGATCAAATTTTGTTTTTTTCTTTTCAAATGGAGAAGGGATAGAACCATCAAGAAGAGATGGAGAAGTTGGTGGGGTTTTAGGAGGTTCCTCACCACCTCCTTCTTTTTTACCTTCTGTATGAGATGGTCCACCTTATTCACCTTTCTTTCGATCTTGATAGAGCTCCTCTACCATCTTTTGCATTCTCATGAAAGCTTTCAGAAATTCCCCTTCAGAAGGGATAGAAGAAGCTACTTCTTCTCCTTTTGGTGAAGACATCCTTCCTCTTCTTGAACCAATCTCTGGATCAAACTCTTCAAGTTCTCCTTCACCACGTTGAAGCTTGGATCTTGTTAACATCAACTCACAAAGCAATGATTAACCTTTCTCTGATACCAACTTGATATGAAATTTAGCTTGATCTAAAATTCAATATCTTTTAACCTTTATTTGCATGTGAATTTTTTAACTGTTAACCATCTTTGTAATGCAAAACTAAAGAACATCCATCAAGTACATGAGCACATAAACATGTATGCAAACCATCTATGAACAACAATTGGTAACATAGTTCACCAAACTTCCTAGATATGTCTCTGGGTCCACTCCAACAGTGAGACCGCTCTTTAATTAATCTCAAATGCTTAAAAATTACAAAGAAAGGCTTAAATAAGAACTTCCAAAAACCAACTTTTAGATCTACGATTCTAGGCAGAAACAGAGATCACAGTTGGCTGGAAAATGTCATTCTGCAACTTTTGACTATAAACTCGAGTATGCTTGGCTCGTTCAAATGGGCTTTGGAGGCACTTTTCTGTTCGGCTACTTTGATGAAGAAAAAGAGAGCATATTCATAATCCTCTCGAAATTCTACAACTTTTGAGTAGAAAGTCGACCTATTTCTGAGTAGGTCACCTAGGACACCTCCTAGCATGAATTCCAATGCAACCTCTGCCTGTCAGATCCATACAGTCTCGAAAAGCATGCCAACTCCTCTTATGGAGGAACTTTTCTATTTGGCTACTCTGATGAATAAACAGAGAGCATATTCAGAATCCTCTTGAAATTCTACAACTTTTAAGTGTAAAGTCGGTCTATTTATGAGCAGGTCGCTTGGGACACCTCCTAGCACGAATTCCAATGCAACCTCTTCCAACACTTTCCCTGCCTCGTTTTGCATGCCCAGCTAAATAAGTAGAGCCACTAAACAGTTCACCAAACTTAGCGAACCTCCTCCAGATTTGGCGGTAACCGCCAGATTTGGCGGAAATCTGTCAGATTTCGTTGAATCTGCCAAATTGTTGGGCTTCTAGAAGGTGAAACGTGGCGCCTCCTGATTGGGCCACGTGTCAGCCTCTCATTTGTTGATGCCACATCACCCTACTGATTTCATCATCTGTATGGATGATTTCTTCACCTGTACTGTCTAACACATGTCACCTGCATGCGCTGCCATGTGTCCTGCTCACATCATCATCTGTACGGATGACGTCATCACCTGTACGGTCTGCCACGTGTCCCCTGCCTGTGTTGCCATGTGTCTTTCTGATTTCATCATCCATATGAATGACATCATCAATTGTATGGCCTACCACGTATCATACTGACGTCAACGTTTGTACTACTAACGTCATTAGTACGACATGTTCACTGTTTGACTTTTTTTTTCGTTGTTTTCAAAATACTTCAGAGTGTCATAACTTCTCCATACTAGCTCTGTTTGAGAAAGTAAATATATGGATGGAATCGGGAGAGCGATATGGACGCAATGGAATTAGTTTCATCCAATTCTAAGAACTTTTATTGGTGAGCATTTTCCGAGCCTAGGGACCCTTCTGAGACTTCTGGGTCATTCCTATATCCTCCTTTTTTGCATTTGAGTATTTTCAAGCGGTTTTGGATCCACCTGAAACAAAATTCTACTTTTAAAGATATAAACATTGTTGAAATATTCATGAAAGAAATTCTTAGACTGCATGGTATTCTTAAAATGGTGATTTCGGATAGAGACGTAAAATTCACATCCACTTTTTGGAAGGAATTGTTTGCAGGGATAAATACTAATTTGAATTTCAGTACAAGTTACCATACACAAACAGATGGACAAACCTAAAGGACAAACCAAATCGTAGAGGATATGCTTCGCATATACGTAAGAACAAAACCGAACAAGTGGGAAGACTGCCTGCACTTGGTAGAATTTGCATATAACAATGGGTACCAAACTTCGGCTAAGTTGAGCCATTCAAAATACTATACGGCTGAAAGTGTACGAATCCAATTAGTTGGGACAACCTGGCTGACAGACTCATGATTGGGCTAGAGATGCTCCAAGAAATGGATAACATGGTAAGGAAGGTACAACAGAACTTAAAAGAAGCACATGACAGACATAAAAGCTATGCAGATCAGAAAAGAAGACACTTGGAATTCCAAGTAGGAGACCATGTTTATTTGAATTTCAAAGCCCGAAAAAGTTCGTTGAAGTTAGGGAACAGTGCCAAGCTAGCACCCAGGTTTTTAGGGCCCTTCGAGATACTAACTCGAATCAGACCTGTAGCATACCAACTTCCACTCCAACTAATCTAAGAATTCAAATGTATTTCATGTTTCTTTATTGAAAACGCATGTTCATGACCCTACTTATATGATTGATTGGAACTTGGTGCAGGTGGAACCCGAAGGCGAGTTCTAGGCGGAGCCCCTGCTATTCTGGACCAGAGAGAAATAACACTTCGGAATAGAGCCGTCGCTCAGGTAAAGGTGCAATGGAAGCACTTTAGTACTCAGGAGGCCACTTTGGAGTTGGAGGGAGATTTGCGGAAATATCATCCAATTATGTTCCAAGAAAGGAATGAACACTAAGGACATTGTTTTACTGAAGGGGGAAAGGATGTGACATCCCCAAAAATAAAATATTTTTGAAATTTAAATTTGTGGAAATTTATTCCGTTTTTAGTAAATTTGAATTTGGAATTTTTTTTCCATTTATGGCAATTCCGAATTTCAAATTTTATTATTGTAATTAATTATTATGAATTTTGGGTAGAGACCTGATTTGACCTAACTAACTATTTGACTATGACACTTGTATGAAAACATAATATTTTATATTGATTGCAGGAGGACAAATGGAACAACCATGTTAAATTTAGCTGACCATGACTCCATGAGTGGGGAACATGTTGGAACTACCTCTAGGTTGATTGTTACAAGTGTAAAATCAATGATTTGGCCATTGACAACCCCTGAAAATTAGGGATTTAGAAAGCTGCGAAAATTCCCAAGGGAGGGGAAAAGACCTAGGCAAATTGATAAATAGCATATGTGAGGAGGCAGGACATTGCCAAGTATGCCAGGAAAAATGAATTTTTCACTTACTATTATGAGCACTAGTTGCTGAGTGTGAGGCAAGGAGAAGATTACTGACAGAGGAAGACATTGTTGAAGCGGAAATTCCAAGTTTTCCCTCATGGTTTCATGGTCAGGCTAGGTGGTGAATAGGACAAGAGATTTGGCTATCCCATTCTACGGTTCGGAGGAACGTGACTGTTCCCTTTGTCTTCTTGTGAATTGATTCAGATAAGTTATTCTACTCTATCTTTAGTTAAATATTATGATCACTAATAGATCTGCGTTTTTATTTTATTTCTATGAATGAATCCTCGTCGGATGTTGTTGTGTTTAGATACTGATCAAATACCTCCTATTCATCAATTAGGTATGGATTATTTCTATTGGAACATAATGATGAGTAAATACTAATGAAATTGGATGTATCAATGGAAGAATTTCATTACTCTTGTAACAGGAAAACCTCTAGGTTAAATCACACTTTTATTTCTGATGAGTAAACTAATATTGTGCATGATGCGATTGCAATCAATTATATCGTCTTCTATGAATAATCATATTTCTATAGGTAGTTATAGTATACTAGGAGTTTCAACTCATGTACTAGTAAATCCAGAAGTAAAATATACACCCCCTACATGATAGGTTTTTCATAAAGATGTGTACAAGAAAATGCACCATGTGTGTTGCATGTATATATAATTACATATTTACATACCTATATAACGTACATTAATTTTAGGAAATCTGTACAACAAAACTGAAGCAACAGGAATGGTAAATATTATCTATGTCTGTCCAAATGTGATATACAGTATACAACATCATTATGCAAATGCAATACGAGATGTGTAAAGTTCGGGGAATTTGAAATCTAGGAAAATCTAGAATCTGATTAAAAAATAACGACTGTATCTAACATATCTATTGCTCTAAGGAAAATATAACGACTGATATTGTCGAGCCATTATTATAGAGAACATACGAAAATTCAAAGTAAATCTTCCATAGTCTGAATTGTAAT
>JZKD02S1748069.1:318338-342853 GCA_000966675.3 Picea glauca
TGGAAACATATATGTATAATAATGCTTGACCTGTCTAAAGTTCCAAAAAAATCAAAATAATAGTAAATATTATGTACCCAACCACGATAGGTAACACCCTATCAGGTGTTGGAAAAATGGAAGTTCCTCCCCTTTATCCGGACAAACCAATTATAGAGATTAAATCATTCCTCTGACTTTAAAGATTCAGAAAATGTAATTCTAAGATAGACACTATTGTTGCCTGACCTTAACAAAGACCTATCTTGGAAACCGAATACCTTTTTTGGGATCCGAAGCCCTTGTAAAACTGGGAATCTCAGAGAGGAAGATACCTTGCAAGAAAACGTAGAGTTTTAAAATTAATAACCGCATAAGAAAAGTGTTAATCAAGAAGATCATTGAGAAAACTCACAACAGAGTCCATAACAGAGGAAAGAGAAATAAAAGTTTCCAGAGATATATTCAAGAGAGTCTGTACGTAACTCAAGGGATGGGGTCGCCTTTCCTTTCACAGCATAGTTGAAGCTCTGTCTGATGGCTCGAAAGGGGGAGATGGGATGATAGAGTCCTGATGGATACCCTTTCATACAACACGGCCCCACCATTAGATAGTAATCCAAATCTTACTCCTAAAGAAACGCCATTTATAAACTAATTCAAAGACTGACACAACCGGATCTTATAAGCATCGTGATACAACATGCAATCTTACTGATATAAAGAATATTTCTGTTCGAATGTCTTTTGGCGAAAGAAAACACTTTCTCAAAAACTAAAACTGAACTATTTCTCTTTGGAAATTTGCGGCCACAGACAGAATCAATATGCTGGAAAGGAAAATGAATGTTATCAATTTAACGATAGATTTTAAATTCATCACACAGAGAGAACCTCTTTCCTTTCCCCTTAAAAAAAAAAAACGTATTCAATAGTTAGAACCCACTTTGTATGGAGGTCGGTGAATTTATTTACACTAAAGTAAAAGGGTATAGAGTCTAGAAGCTGAATAACAAACATAGAATTTGCGACAAGACTCCAGAGTGATGGATTTTCGAAGGAAACCATGTTCCACAAATAAAATATAAGAAATAAATTCATAATTACTGACCAAGAAGACATTTGTAGTCTCAGGATCTCCTAAGTAAGATCTAGGCACAGAGATGTCTGAAACATTTTCCCTTCCAAATGACAGAACCCCAAAAAAAACTTTTACCACTCACGAATATAAGAAGAACGGGCCGAGACTTCTTTCGTCTGTAATACCTCCAAATTATTGCAAGCTAACAAATTTCCATAGGGGAGCCTACCCTAACTAATCCAACCAAATAACATAGGGAAAACTAGTCCAAGCTTGAAATATCTTAGGTGGGAATCTCACAGAACAACGAAGATCGCCAAAGGAAAAACTCCATTAAATCTGTTAACCAGTTACCTAAACATTCATAATACACAGGCGTATAACAGGGTTCAAATAAAATTACCAGGTTAAGAGCGGGGTGGATAGACGACTCCATCCCACACAGAGAAATTAATTCCATCAATGCCTAAGTCTAACACTAGAGACGGCAACAATAATCTTTGGCAATAGGGGTTTACCACCAAATCTTACAACCCAAGAAACGTTGAATGCTAGCCATGCGAGTACTTGTCCCGGTTTAATGAGAGGAATGGTGTAAAGTACCATAACCATGTGTTTAGGGCAAGGTGGAAAAGAATGGATGGGCACACAATTTGAACATGAGGCCAAGGAAAGTCGATGCAGAGAGAATTTAATGCAACAGTCAGAACTCTATTTAATACACAACTTTGTCCCTGTATTTTTCCCATCACCATTTAATGAATGAGGACGACAACCAGTCGAGACATTAGCTTTGATCCTTATGTGTGTTCTTTCCTTTTAATATTTATTGGATGGACTAGGAAGTTGCATCCGAAAACTAGTCACTTCAACTTCATTCCAGTTTTAAAAAGAACAATGTAAACCTTAACAAAAACCCTAACTACCTAATGCCAGTTCTATGTGTATATCACCATGATTACGTGTATAGAAAGACACTATAATCTAATTCCGAATCGTTAGACTTTACACCCAACAGACTTGTACAAATCCTGTAGTCATGCTAAACAAAGGTTAAATGACACCCTTCGAAATACGATTATGGTACACAACCATAATATTATCTTATGCAGGTATGTGAATTAATTCTGACAATATTAAGTCCAAACCCTTTTTTTTTATGATGTAGTAAGGAGGAAAATGCATCATATTATGTTTAAAGGTGAGATAATAAACAACTAGACCTTTATCAAAGCATTATACAATTGTGATATGAGTGTGTTATAACCACGGTAAACTAATAAGATAAATAATAGCTCATAAAATTATTATTTTTTTAGTTGGGAATTTTTGGGAACATTACATGTACACATAGAATAGTATCTTCGGTCAAGCTACCACTAGTTAGTCTAACTAGAAGAAGACACTTAAGCCAACTCTAACTAACATCTAGTTAGGAGACATTCATTAAATGAAAATTTGGGGAACAAAAGTACAACTAAGAGAGAAAATAGGAACACATTGGGAAATGTGAGGGAATTTATCTTTTTAACTAAAATAAAAATGGTAATTACTTGTGCAACTTGGGGAGAGTGTGACAAGTGTGTGGGTGAATAATCCTAGTTAAATTAATTAAAAAGATAATTATTTGTGTATGAGGGCATGTGTCATTGAGAATTTTTCTATAAAACAAATGTGGTACAAGGGAAATGGATCTCACTTATTCCTGGTAATGTTATGTTAATGTTATGCTGCCAAAATTTTGAAGGACATCGTGAACTCTGTGTCTTCTTACTTCTAGTATTTTATTTCTGAAAAGTTTATTGTAGTAAAACTAGCACAGCCGTGAGTACTCACGGCTGGTGAACGCCAAAAGGCTCACGGCTGGCTTGTTCATCGAAGGAATGACGGCTGGCTTGCCAAAAGTTGCACGAACCGAACAGACAAATGAAACGGTAGCATTTCACATCCACGCCGAGACAAATGAGACAAATGAAACGGTAGCAGTTAACATTCACGGGGCTATACGCATCCATCCAGCTTCTTAATCAGTGTTATTATTTCTTAATCACTGAACGTGGCAATTTGGTGATGAGCAAGTAATTTTTTAATCTTATTTAGTAAATGTGAAAAAGTAATCACATAAACGTACGYCTTTATAAATGAGCGGAAGTTAATTTATCAAAATCTCATCCATTGATTAGAGAGGACGACTAAGAATATGCCAGCATCTTCAATTGCCAACCCTAAGATTGAAATTTATGATTAAAAGGTGATTAATTGTGCCCATTATCAATAGGTATACGCCTTTCGGCGTAATTAATTTGTAAATTAGAGTTGTAAATCATTATGGAGCTATGTGTAACTATGGATTTAAATTAAGTATTTTTGCAGTAGATTTTTAAGTAATCTAAAGATCTTTTTTTTTAGTTACTACAAAATTATTACGCAATTTTGGAATATAGAGTTTGCGTATTCGATGTAGATCTATGGTGTGCCTTGGAATTTCAAGTTATATTATGGTCGCAAATCAAATTACAATCATAATTTGATTCTTATTGCTCTTGTCAATTATTATGAATCCGAGTTATATATTATATGGTCTGTGAAATTATTATGTGCAATCCGAATTAGAATTCGGAGTGATTATAATACTTATATAGCTTTTTCAGAAATTAATGTTCGTATGGCCTGTAGGTTTATTGTAATTTAAAAGTTGAAATTCATTGGGTCTCATAATACCATTTTCAATTGGAAGTTTTAAAAATATGAATGGTTGTAGTAAAAATTGTTAAATCCATTTTAACTATTGATGGTCACGGTAAAAGCTTTTGTATTCCAAGGCATTTGTTAATTTTATTTTGATTTTGTTGGGATCAGTGAAGATTTAGATTGTAGATCCCTTCGTTTTTTAAAAATTGTTGGTTGCTGGAAACTTCAATGACGACTTTGTAGTTTAGGATTTAGAATAAATGTATATTTAATTTTCTATGTGTTCATTTATGTATTGTGTGTTGCAACGATAAATTTAACCCTGACGTTAAATCTTCGTGAGATTGTTTTCTTCTCACTTGACGACTAGAGTCACTACAACCTTTTTTAGCCTCCGAAGTTTGATATTCTTTAGTCGTTGTTTTCTTTGAAAACTCGATCTTGACGTAGGCAATATTGTCGTTTATTAACACTTATCTAGACATAGAATAATTAAGGGTTACCGGTATTCTTTAAGGGAAGAAACTTATTATTGTTAATATAGATTATATGTGGTAATCTAAATGAGAAGGTGGTTTGTATTTTCTAATGTTGAGCATAAATCATTTGTGGTATTCTTAATGAGAAGGTGATTTGTATTTGTTTCATGTTGAGTATAAATCATTTGTGGCTTTTTTAATGAGAAAGAGAATTTTTTTTTCTTAAATGTTGAATAAATTATATGTGGTACTCTTAATGAGAAGGTAAATTTGTATAGATAGTGAACAATAATTATTTGTGTTTATAGAGAAGTACATTTGTCTAGATAATGAATAATTACTCATTTGCTTGTATTCTTAAGGAAAGAAAATTTATTAAATGTTGAATATAAGATATTGCGATATTCTTAAAGAGAAGGCACATTATCTAGATGATAAATAATTAATGTTGTTGCAATTATTAATGAAAGGAAAAATTATGTCTAGAATAATGAGTTATTGAATGAGTTAAATTGCATTACGATTAAGTGACTTACCATTATATTTAGTTTTGATTCTAGATTAGAGTTGGTTATGGGAATAGATACTTCCATGTTCCTGAGAACAGTCACCAGTCATGAGATCTTAAATGGTCAAAATGGTCAAAAACAATCACATGAATCCTGGATTTGAGTGTTGATTATGTGTCTTGGAGGTCCTAACCTTGGAGTGTAGGTATGATTTTAGTGGCCAAATTTCGCTCATGGTTTAATTTTCCATGTTTTTTCCCAAAACGCCCAAATTCTATATGATACAATTATTTTACCTTAAAAATCGTCAAACGTTTATACAAACTATATAAAATCCTTAGAAATTTGAATATTTTTACAAAACTATTTCCAAACATTTAATAGTTGGCATATGAAGGATTAATAATATTCGTCGAGGTTTCTACATTTTAAAATAAATTTCCATCCTTAAAATCATTCATGTTGGGTGGATGGACATCTTGTTATCTTGAGTTGATATGATTAATTTGTTAGTATTATGATTTTGTAAATGATTCTTGTTGTGTAATGATATGAACAAGAAAATAATATATAATTATTAGTGTATTTATTTGTTGTGTAACACTTGTTCTAATGATGTTTCAAAAGAAAAGAAAAGTATCTCTAGTGTACCCACCACATTGAGGTCATAACAAAGGGGTCGCTACATATCTGAAGAGTCCATGGATGTGCATGTTACCTTCTTTTCACTTTGAGAGAGAATCATGAAGACGAAAAAAATTCTGAGTCTCAGAAATAACCTTCCTTCATTGCTTAGTAAATATCAAAGAAATACAATAGGTGGAGCTATCTCTCGTTTCCTGTAGAATTGTATACCCAAAGTAATAATAACAATTCCCGGTCTAGACTCATATACAACATGTCATTTCCACAAATATGGTTGGCCGAAAATAACATCACAAACTTCAAGAG
Organism: Picea glauca; assembly: GCA_000966675.3. NCBI lineage: Eukaryota > Viridiplantae > Streptophyta > Pinopsida > Pinales > Pinaceae > Picea > Picea glauca. The sequence continues at coordinate 324,029 of JZKD02S1748069.1, forward strand.
GGAAATATCACACAATACTTGATCCTTGAATGGATTGATTCTATAGGAAAGAAAAAATTCTTAGCTTACATAAAGGTCTCTTCCTTGGTGGAGCCACCCAATAGTGTAGGGATATGGGTGTGGTGTCATTGGTAGGTTCAACTACTTGACGATATATGCCGAGATCATGTTCTTTTGACTTCCTCTATTGACAATCAAATGTAGTGGATCACCCTTCACCCACATCTGTGAGTGAAAAAAAAATTCAACTTCCTCTAGTTCCTATAGTTCACTTGGCTAGACCTTGGTGGTAGCGCTAGTGGCACTGTGTTTTGCGTCAATGATTTCCTTCCCTTTTTCTGGATTGATTCAAAGTCGAAACCTACCTCTGACTCTAAGGATTTAAACTCATCCACCAATGACTATTCCGAGTGACAATCATCAGTGTTATGCCAGGGTATTTTATGAAATTCACACCACTTCCCAGTGTCTTTCTTTGTCTTCTCATTACCCTTCATTGTTTGTGGCTTTGAATAGTTTTCCTGAGGGGGTCCATCCTTTCTTTGTCCTTTTTTCTGTGAGTTGGGGCCTCCTTTTCCCTGCTTCTACTATGAGGAATTTTTAGATCCAAACTCCTTCTTCTTTTGTTTAAACGTTTGCTCAATTTTGATAGCATATTGATATGTCGTTCCCAATGATGAGATGTCCATAAACTCAATTTATGTTTGGATGAATATATTTAAACATTCATGGTACTTGAGCACCATATGTTTCTTGGAGTCCTTGATACTTAGATTTGTGTGCAAGGTATGGAATATATTTGTGAAATATGGTATTGTCTAGTCCCTTTCCTATTGCAGTGTGGTCCATCTAATATATTGGTCATCGTAGCTTCCTACAGGGTAGTATTTTTCCTTAATATCATCCCTGAAAGAATTCCAAGTGGGGGTGACCACAAATATTGCAGATTCCTTAGTGACACTTTTCTCACAGTAAGTTTCCCATCAATCCTTGACATGGGGGACAACCTTAAGGAACACAAAGGTAATCTTATCTCTAACGAAAAAATTATGGACCAAAAAATACCCTTGTAGCATATTCAACCATTTATGTACAACATTTTTATTAATCTAGCCTTGAAATAAGGGGATATCAAAATTGAATTTTACCTTGAAGGGGGAAACATGGTTTCTTAATGAAGATGTGTCTCATGTTGTCACTCGTCAAAGGATCTGTGCAAAGTTATCCATCATCGCATTCCTTTGTTGCACAAGGGCTTCCTCGAGCAACATTTTAAAAAGATCCCATGCTCCATCATATCTCTTTTCTTCCGACATGGGAGGCCATCATGGTTGGTGGGGACGGTTTTGCAATCTCTCAAACAATTCGAGTCTGAACTCCTTGTACCCTATCCTCGTTGGGGACATGTACATAGAAACAATAAAGATCAGACCACTCTGATACCATTGATCCATATTTTTAAATGTAACGAAATGGAATACATATGTATAACAAAAAAATACACATAGATACAATAAAACTTGAATTCTATTAATAAAAAGAATATGTTGAAACTATAAAAATGCATACTGAAACAAACTTCCTGGAATAGTGGTAGCTTATCTCCGAGAAGAGATGTGACGACTACTCTCATTCACAATAATATGGTTAAAATGAGGCTCCAAAGGCCTTTTTAATAGAAAGCATAAATGATAAAACTATAAACATCCAAAAACCTAACCCTAGGAGATGAAGCGCCAAAATTCATGTGGTCCCTCATGGGGTATGTTGGTACATCAACTTTCTAGGGTCGTAACTTTTGCATACGATATTTGTTTTAGGAGCACAATATCTTGTTGGAAAGAACTATATGAGGACTACACATATTGTCATCACACTGTGGATAATTTCTACAATGTCATTATGGTGTTCCCAAAAAACAATGTTTAGGGCCTCAAAATGACCCCAAACATTTAGAACCTAAAAAACTAGGAAACACCTACCAAAATGAAAACTATTCTTTGAGTGAGTGGAATAGGTGGGTGGCCACCAATATCCACCAAGATCTACTTTGGCCAAAACTTTAGAAGGACCACAATACCATGGTGAAAACTTAGTTATTTTTCCAAGTATAAATGAAATGTTTATGGGTTTTACTTTTATGTAAACATGATCTCCAACATTAAACTTTGTGTGTGTTCTATTAAAATCTACATAAATATTTTGTCTGTCATGTGCACTTTCCACCTTTTTTTTTTCTTTCTGAACTATCATTTCCATCTCTTTTAGCTTGTCTGGCCCTAAAGTGATCCTTGCAACTTGATTATCCCAACTTCTGTTCAACAACTTTTATCATATGACACTTCAAAAGGACTCATATTTAAAGATGAATGATAGCCATTTTTGTATGTGAGTTCAACCAAATGATGATAATATTCCCATTTTGTTGGGAAGTATATAACATACATTCACAACATATCCTGAACAATTTCGTTAGTACTTTCATTCTAACTTTCAATCTGAGGATGATAAGCAATACTAAAACTCCAAGCCACTGAACAAGGTCTTCTAGACATTGGAAGTGAACTTTGTGTCTATATCAGAAATTTTAATTTTAGGTAGGCCATGCATCATGAAAATATCCTTCATAAAAATATATGCAATATTTATAGCCTTATATGTAGATTTTACCAGAATAAAGTGTGCTTCTTTTGTAAGTTTTCAATCACAACCATTACAGAATCATTATGATTCTTAGTTACAGGTAATCCAATGATGAAATACATACTCATTACTTCCCATTTCCATTCTTGAATGGGTATATGTTGCAGTGATCCAGTTGGGTGATGGTGCTCAGCCTTAACTTGCTGCCACTCTAGACACCTAGCAAGGTATTCAACTAATTGTGTTCTCATTCTTGGCTAAATATTCTCTTTCTTTAAAGTTGTTATTGTCTTTTGATAACCAGGATGATCTGAAGATGGTTTCGTGTGCACTTCTTCCAATATTAAGTTTTTCAATTATGTATTGTTTGGAATATAAATTATATTATTATATGAAACTAAATCCTCTTGATTGCAACTAAATTTTTACTCTTAATTAATTAGTCATTTATTTTGAAACTTTTCACAAATTTTCATGTATTCCTCATCTTTTTCTGCAGCTATTACAATTTTTTTTTTAAATCATATTTTATATTGCTGCTGAAAATTGCATTTAACTTCCTACTGATTGCATCTCCTACCTTGTTTTATTTCCCTTTTATATGTTTTATTTCAAAATCATACTCACTCAAGCAATACAAGAATCTTGTTTGTCTTGCATTTAGATTTGGTTGTTCAAAGAAGTACTTAATACTAATGTTGTCATAATTTAAGAAAAACCTTCTAACCAATAGTTGATGGAACCACATTTTTAAAGCATGAATAATTGCAGTTAATTCCATATCATGAGTTGCATTGTTTACTTCATGAGTCTTTAGTTTCCTCGATTCATATGCAGCTATGTACCCATCCTGCATTAACACTCCCCCTATTCCTTATTTTGAAGCATCAGTACATACCACAAAGTCCTTGTGTGGATCTGTTACCTTTAGAATAGGTGTGGTGGTTAATAATTTTTTTAGTTTTTCAAAACTTTCCTGATACTTTTCAATCCACTTAAATTTGATTCCCTTTTTTTTGTAGAGAGGTGATTCGATAAGACAATTTTAAAAACCCTTAAATGAACCTCTGATAGTATCATATAATACCCATAAGGATCTAGAATATGATACATCTTTGGGTACTAGCTAATCTACAATATCTTTTACCTTCTTAGGGTCAACTGAAATCCCTTCTCCTAAAATCACATGTCTTAGGTACTGTACTTTACTCTGATAGAATACACATTTACTAAGTTTTCCATACAACTAATTTTCTCTTAATGTTTGCAGTACCAACCCTACATGTTCTTCATGCTCTTCTCTATTATTTGAATAAATCAAGATATCATCTATAAACACAATCCCAAACTTATCCAAATATTTCCTTAGCACGTTGTTCATTAAACACATAAATTTTGTAGGTGCATTTGTAAGACCAAAGGGTACCACTACGAACTCATGGTGCCCATACATGGTTCTAAAATAAGTCTTATGGATGTATTCATATTTATTCTTAACCTGAAGGTATCGTGACCTTATATCTAAATTTGAAAATATTTTATCCTCCCCAATCTGGTTGAACAAATCATCAATACGTGGAAAAGGATACTTATTCTTGATTGTCATTTTGTTCAGTTGTTGGTAGTAAATACACAACCTAAAAGTTCCATCCTTCTTTCTTACAAACAAAATCGATGCTCCCCATGGAGACACACTTGGTCAAATGTATTTTTTATCCAACATCTCTTGAAGATGCATTTTATTTTCAGTCAACTCAGGAACACTCATTCTGTAATGTTATTTAGACACCACCACAGATCCAAGTACTAGATCTATGGTGAAGTCTATGTCCCTTCTAGGAGGTAGTCCTGGAATTTCTTCTAGAAATACATACTGAAATTTGTGCAATATGGGATCATGAGTCAATAGATTTTCAACCACTTTATCTTGATTTTTGTTTATATGCAAAAAATAAATTTCACAACCCTTTCTTGCATTTATTTTTAGTTCTAAAGAATAAATATTTCTTATTGACTCACCATGAGGCATTCCCTTAACATTTTTTCTTTGTCCTAGTTCATATAAACAATCAAAAGTTTTATTTCTACATTTCGCAATAGTTGCATGTTTTTCAAGTCAATACGTGCCTATGAGTAAATCATAGTATCCCAATGGAAATACATTCAAGTCCACTCTAGTTTCCATTCCATCCATAGTTACTATGCACTCTTTGACCAACTCAACAACCTTTCATTTTGTTCTAGTAGCTAGTTGTACTAACCAAGATTTCTTATGTTTTTGTTTCTTCAATTTACAGTCTTCTACTATAGTAAGGGAAACATAACTTAAACTTGCACCATGGTCAATTAAAATAGATACAATTTATTTATTTATCTTACCTTCAATTTCTACCATGGAAAACTCTTGATCATCCTCTCGATTCTCCAAGACTTCATTAATCTTATGATTACACCGTACCATTTCATTAACTGTTACTTCTTCATGAATATTATGCACTGTCAAATTCCTATTCTTATTTAGAGGGAAATATTTATATAGATGAGGTTCTTTGCAACCCCAACACTGTAATGGTCGTCTAACTGTTTTTTTCACTAAATTTGTCGATGGACAATTGTTATGAACCGATACACTTTGTTTCTTACCACTAAACCTTTTCCGTATAATTTTTTCATTAAATGATTGATGTCATGGATGCTTAAAGTGTTTCTTTCTAGGGTAAAATTTGTTATCTAGGTTCCTATTCTTCCATGTCTTCATATTTTCAAACCTCTGTTTAACCTAGGTATAACACAATTTAGCATGCCTTATTACCTCATTCATTGTATTATGATTAAGGAAATCAATCTTATCCTTATATTCTTTGCGAAGACAACTCATAAACCATTGTACTTTTCCCTTTTTCTCTCTGAGATAAGGCACATATCGCATCATGTTCACAAAATTGGTAACAAAATATTCTATGTCATTTGTCCAAGTTTAAGGTCATGAAATTCCTTTTATTTTTCGTCATAATGCCTTTCTGTTAAATATTTATGTTTGAAAAACTTTTTAAATATATTCCATGTTAATTCGCTACTTCCAACCTTGTTCATTTATTTGGTCTCTTACCACCATATGGCGGCCTTACCATTCAACGGGTACACATCAAGTCTAGCTCTTAGATTTCCCAGGTAGTTATAATTCTAGAAATATTTTCCCATATTTAGGATCCAAGATTCTACTTCTTCATACTCACCGTCAAAATAGGGTGGTATTATCTTTTTAAATCCGCCATATAGTTCATTACTATGCCAGTTTTGTTTCTTGATTTAGGTGTTTTTTTTTTTCTGTAAAGTGTTGTTTTCAAAACTATCTTCGCTACTTTCATGAGTAATTAATGTTGTTTTATCAATAAACTCTAGGTGTTCTTTTTTCTTATGATATTTATAAATAGAGACTTAGCCTCAAGTCATTTCCTACATTCTTATTATGTTTTATCTTAGTGATGCTTTTAAGTAGGATGTCATTTAGCTCTTCATGTTCCCTAATAGATTTCAATAGTTTTTTGTTATCTCCTTTAATAATATGCAATTTTTCCTTTATACTTCTCATAGTTTTAAGCAACCCTAGTGAATTGTCTCAAGGTCACTCACTATTTAATTCTAAGTACATATCTGGTCCACTTGGTGTTGTTTTTCTTGTTTCCTCAACTTATTGTTCATATTTCTTTTTCAATAGATCTATAATATTTCCATTAATTAAAAATATTTAAAAGAACAACAACTTATGTTTTTAGCCCATAAAACCACAGTGTCTGAATCATGCTCTCATACCATTTGTAACATCACCCAACATATAATCTTTTTTTTGAAATAATATTGATCGAACAATTATTAGTATACTCATGGCTATTGTTGTTTTTCAAGTGTTAATTTATATTAAGGACCATATTACACTTTAATTGTGTCAATTTTTATTTTCTTTATATGAAAGGGTAAGAGTTTAGGCAACGATCCCCAACAACACTTCCCATATCATCATTGCTCGTCAAAGCACTCTTGTAGCCACTATTTTAAATAGATAAATAAGTTTTTTTTCTTTAAATAACGTTGATGACAAAAATGACATCAACTGTGAATTATCACGCAAAAAACCTCGAAACTACTCACCACAGAAATCTGAAAACAATGAATATAAGTTAGCTTCTTATTATTGTCTTTATATTCACTAACCACGAACATAATCTTATTTTGTTTTTACCTCTTAAGGTAAGTATCAAAATTGTTAATTCAGTTCCCGGTAGTTAAAATATTAATCTATGTAAAATATTTATTCAAGGTCTCAACATGGTTCTTCCTCTATTATAATTTCAATTCAAATTTATACATATATATAACTATATATATATAATGACACCACTACTCCAAATGGAATATACTTAATTATACTTATTACTCATAATTTCCTATCAACACCTTCAGGTGTTAATTATACATTTCTTAATTATGGAGTAATTATATAAATATAATCCTACCCTAGAGGAAAGTGTAAATATTATTTGCACTATGGGAACTTGACATAAAAGTAACTCTTTTGATATTATATTTCCCACTCTAAAAACGATGCAATTGTTATCATATAATACCCTTACAACTAATTCTTTGCCACCCTACTAACTTTCAAAATATTATATATATATATATATATAGTAACTCTTTTGATATTATATTTCCCACTCTAAAAACGCTGCAATTGTTATCATATAATACCCTTACAATTAATTCCTTGCCACCCTACTAACTATCAAAATATTATATATATATAGTCCATTAATGTTCAACAACCCCATCGTTGGCATCATCCGACCTATTAATTTGACTTCGGCTCTTTGCAAGCTAAACCCTATTTCACATTCATTCTTTTTTTTGTTTGGAAACTTGTTAAGGTATATCGTGAGTAGAGCTATAGCTCCTCTGAGCCTGAGATATTTTGTAACCTTTTTATGGCATTGATTTAATTGGTAAGAATGGTTTTGTTTTGCAAACATTATCGTTTCTCCACATACTGGTAACACACTTGGAAGATTTCAAAGTATTCTTGGAATCAATGCGTTGTTGCTCATTCTAACTCTGTGTATATCATTTGTTTTGTTACAGGAACAAGGTCCTTGAGTACCTCGGGTATGGTAATGACCCAACGGAGTAATTCGTCTCCATCATAACACACAACTTCCATTACTGGAACATAATACTCATCCCGTGAGTATGAATAAGCATCCAGTGAAACTTATTGTTGGGTTTTTTGTTATTGTTTTCCATATAACTTTTCCATTATCTCACGGGCTTTGTCACTGATACAAGACATTGTGGTCGATATTGGAATCCCTACGTGGCTTTTCCCCAACACGTCACGCGTAAGCGTAATATATATATTATTTAGGGTTTATTATTCCTTCATTTTATTTAACAGTTTTACTTCCATACCTAATCCATGCCTCTATCACCTTTTACAGAGGGTCATCATGGCTACCAAGGGATTACTTCACACTCAAAGAATGTTAAGGAAAAAATCCAATGGTCGATGGTATACTACGCTCGCATCCTTGAAATGATGAAGAGGTAGCTTATGTATTACCCCGGGCTTAAGCATACCAGTTGGTTATTGAATGACTTATTCATCATTCCAAAATGTAGATGCCAACCTTTATGGCCTGTAAAAACATTGTTTCAATTTGTAGAGCTTAACCTTACAGTCTGTATAGACTTTGTTTGGAGTCTGTTGGTTCAAAGCTTGGAACTATAAGGTTTATTAGCTCGGTCCTGTTTTTTCTTCTTGTAACTTTCTGGTTTTGTTCCAAGGTCTTTAAAAAGAGATTATTACACTCTTTTCATAAATGTTATAACTCGAACAATTAAGATTATTCTATCTTAAGATAGTTTTCCTTTTGTCACTTTTAGAGGATTTATCAATATTGTTGTATGTATTTTGAACATACAGGTATATGTGGTATTTCTTTGATGCTTCTCTTCTTTATTTACATGGATATTCAAAAGATATTCTCTATTTGTGTGAATCTGCAAATACGAGAAGTTTCATATATATTGTTACTGTTACAAGAACAATAATTATATGTTATTTTTCTCTATACATAAAGAATTAGATATATAGTCTATTACTACTGTTACAAATCATAAAATTTTACATTTTGTTTATCTATGCAAATAAAAGAAGTTATTTGTGATTATCTATTGCTATTGCAGAAGTAAATATACATAAAGAGTTTCTATATTCTTGCTTAGATTTCACTCATATTAGAGTTATATTTTTTAGAGGGAATGATAATAATATCATCATGGTTTCTATTCCATATTCAATTAGTGTTCTTGTTTGTCTATTTCTCTTCTATTTGCAAATAAAATAATGAAATAAGAATTCTTAAACTTCTATTACAAGTATTCATAAGAAGTGTCTAGCTAAAAATATTTATGTTTATTAATACTTCTAGATTATTTTCTTTCCTTTAAGTAGAAGTAATATTTTTCACAAAATATTACTAAAACAGATTAGAAAAAAAAATATGTTTTTTTCTACTCACAATCATCTCAGGTTAGTATGTAGCTATTTTGTCATCAATATATTAAACCAACTATGAATGTAAATATCAGAACTAATTATTTCAAAAATATAAGTGAACATATTTCAACCACAAAGAGTTATTGAGAGACATGAGGAGAGAATAGAGCTCCTCCCAAGATTATACCAAAGTAGCCAAATCTTACTTGCTCCTATCACCCTGATCCTAAATCTTTATTCCATAGGAAGTTGAAAATCTCAATAACCTTCTCAAGATAAATACCATAACTTGATTCTTTCTCAGAACTATCAATGAAATGTACCATCCACAATCAACAAAATAACACAGAGATAAGAAATATAAACATTAAATTTTGATAATCATAGGGTAATTTTTTATTTAAGTCTATTGGTCAATAAAAAAATAAAAATAACATTAATAATGCAAACAATCAAGGAAAATAAATTTTTACATTACTTAACTATCTTGTAAGCTCAATTTATGATATCAACCTAAATTTTTACATTACTTAACTATCTTGTAAGCTCAATTTATGATATCAACCTTTCTTGCAGGTTATAGAGTGTCATCACTCATTACAATTTAATGGTCAATCTTGTAAGCTCAATTTATGATATCAACCTTTCTTACAAGTTATAGAGTGTCCACTCATTACAATTTAATGGTCGAATGAAACAAATACCTATAAAACCTTATTTGATGGGAATGTGTATCTTGTGCAAGTATTTGCATTTCAATCCCGTGGATGGAATAGTATCACCACTCTTTAAATCTTGATTAAAGACTTTTGTAGAAGATGGTTATTAGTTATATTTATTTCATAGGGGACTTGATATCATATCATTATCAAATGATTATAATTACTTAAATTCTTAAACAATTTTTCATTCTAAGTGTGTATTTTTAATAAAATGAAAACTCTAAATACATCTCTAACTCTTATTTTAATGATATGGTTAATTATTCCAACTAGTCACATTTCCTTCATTTATAATTTATAATTTATTACAGAGAAAAAAGTGTATTCCCATAATAAGTGTATTTCCATAATAGAGGAATATCGTATTCAACTTGATAACTTAATAAAGGAGTAAATAGGTAATAGTCTAATAGAGTTTCCATTGATTGGGAAATATTTATAATAATTATTCTTTAGATTAACTCCTTCATTATCCACTAATAAAATATATTTAAATAAATTAAGTTTCTCCAAACATAAATTCTATTGATTCTAATCTATCTATTAATTAAATCTTATTCAGTTTTAGACCAAGTTAGTTAAAAACGGTTGATAAGGGTTCGATTCTTTAATACAAAAATCCTTTTATCATTTAACTAGTAAAAAAGAGGAATTTATAAATATATAATTACATTATAATAAAATAACTTTATTTATGTTGTACAACAAGCGGGTCTTATGCTGATAAATGAAATCCTACTAGGTCATCTGATGACTCAAATAAAAAGGTTTCTTTCAAGCTGCCAAGGCAAGTGGCCAACAAACTCCAGCAAAGATTCAACTTGTGGTTGCTCAAGGAAAAATTATTTTTGTAGAAAGGAGTCCTCTTAGATCTTGACACATTTATGGTGCATAAGTTTTAATATCCAATCATCGTAACTGAGGTTGCAATCCTAGGCTTCTAAACAATAGTTTAACTTACGCATTTTGGAATCTAAGGATAAAAATACATCGGTAATAATGCCAAGTCAAGGGTCTTCGAGTTGAGATGTGCATGACCACTCTCGACGTAACTTAGAGGAACACTACCGAATTTTAGAGTAGAAGAGTAAGATTAACTTGCTGGAAAGATACTTCCTTGTTACACCACTCCAACAATAGTGAAGGTTCCTTGAGGCGAAACGAATCCGACAGAATCAAATCTTTATCTAAGAGGGTGTGTCGGTGGCGACTAGACAAGCACTCAATTGAAGTTGTAAATCGACTGGTAGCATGAAACCCTCCACTTATCATATTAAGATACCGCCAGGTGTAATACCCATTATGGTGATCATTATGTATTCACACATTTCTCATACCCGACTACACCTCAAGGACACAAGTAAATAAATACTTGTTAACACACAAAGAAAACTAAGAGGAATCTATGGCTAGAATCGACAAGTGTCGAGAACAAATTTGATTAACATTACAGTGTTGAAATTACAGTAAGGAGATATTACACTGGTGTTCTTAAAAGGAAAAATAATACATGAAATCTACTCTGGAATATCTACGAACGTTAGTACCTTTGGATTGACTAAGACTTCCGTAGGAACTTAAACCACAAACACAAGTATTGGAGGTTCACTGACCTGGAGGTGCAAGGTTTGTCTTTAAAAATCACAAAGAAAAAGGGGTTTTTGAAGTTCATATAACAATCTACAGGCAGCCAGAAATTCATCAGAGAAAGAAGAGTGTTCTTAACTTTCGAGACGGGGTTCAGAAGTATTCAAGTCTATGATGAATGTACCATATCAGTGGGTAAGACGTTGTGGTATTATTCAACATGACCAAGGTGTATTCGCCTCATTAAATTCACCAGAAGTCATAGGGGAACCCACATGTGTTAAAAGAATTAACAGTTTCTACAAAAAAAACCTTCAATTATTTTCCTTCAACAGATCACGATTTACATGAGTGAAATATCTGGAAGAGAGTTTACATAGCTATCTCTAAGCATTAGAGTCTTTAAGTAGAAAGAGAGGAAGAAACTTAAAATATAGTTCAATTCTGTGAATCCGAGTAGAGGATTTCATTCTCAGAGTTGACCATAATCATTAAAATGATTTTTTGTTCATAGTTTTACAATCTACAGAAAGCCATTCCAAAAATAGAGACAACTAACATAGGACCCTAAGCGCGACTGAGTGGTTTTGATCGAACCCAATCAGTGAAGATTTCTTGTGGGTTGTATTCAAGGTTCGACTTATTTTCCTTTAAAAAGATAACTAGTAATTTTATAGAAACCACACTACGGTACAATTCCTCAACTGTAATTTAATATTGATAAATATCGATCTCAACTATCAGACGTAGACAAAAATATTCTTAGAAGCTATCAATCCAATTTCTATACCAATGCGAACTATGATTTTGGGTAATAAGAATTATTGTAATAGCTCATGTGTATGTCAGTTCAAATTGCACACTACTCGGAAAGCATATTATTCATAGAGAACGAGGCATGTAATTAAATAACACAAGTATCATACCAGTAAATAGTTTGATAGTAGAAGATCATCTTCTTCTTCAATGTGTGTCCATCTTCCTTGTCTTCACCTGCTAATCTTTGATAGTAGACGATGATCTTCTTCTTCAATGTGTGTCCATCTTCCTTGTCTTCACCTGCTAATCGAAGGACTTTATCGGTATCTCCTAGCCAATGTTAGGGTTATTATTCTTCCCCTTAGGCCCCCAAGTCGTAAATGTGTCACACACATAAAACCAAACACAATAGCACAAAATTTTCCTTGTAAGGAGAGGCTTCCACCTCTTGCTTCAGAAGCATAATATTCATCCAACCATAGGGTAATTTCTCTTTTCCTTACCATTTCTTTTATAGGAAATTTTGCAATGAAACTTGTCCTCTCATGCAAAAATAATCAATTTTTAATAATTTATTTAAGTATTATTCACCTATTACACATGTCACACTCTCCCCAAGTTGCACATGTTAATTCTCTTTTTATTTAAATTAATAGACATTTTCCCTCACATTCCCCAATTTGTTCCTATTTTTCCTCTTAGTTGTCTCTTAGTTCCCGAATCCCTCATTTATTTTGTGTCCCCTAACTAACTTCAGTTTGAGTTTGATTAGGAGTCTTCTTCTTTTAGTTATGATTTAGTGGTCCATTGACTTAGGATACTAACTCTAGGTTGACCACCTTTCTCTCATTATTTTATCTTCTTTTAAATCAAAAATACATTTTATTAATTTTCATGCATGTACACATATCTAAATTTTATTCTTATTTCTTCTTTTACATAATTTACTAATCTAACTCCCTTTATTCCTATATAATTTTTTTTAACTTAGACTCTTGTTAGATTTTTAGTTTATAATTAAATAATTAATGGTATTCTCTATTCTAATAAAGTCTAACATTTTTGTTTTATTTTCTAGGCCTTCTAGATTTTATCGACTCACAACTTTTATTACATGAAGTGCCCTTCAAGACGCACTTTTGTGCTCCAACAATGCCACTCATCATTGACTAGTTTGAAAGCTTGTCAAACACTTGGATTCAACACTCCATTGGTCGACCTTGTGAGAGACTAAGGAATTTTCTAACGAATAAGTATTCCTCCTTATTGTAACATCTCGTACTACTCATCACACTTATATTGACTTATTCTTTTAGGACACTTGCATGAAAGTGATCCGGTTACGGTACATTATGATTTTCTTTTGATTATGAGTTATATATGATGATGATGATTCATTGTGATTTATATGGTACTTTCATATGCAAATTGTATTCAAAGATATTATTGACGAGTTCTCCTGAGTGTGTAGGACACATGACAGGTTATTGTTGAAGCTGAATCCCCCTGCGGACAAGTGGACTCCCTCTTGGCCTCTAGACTCCTAAGGCTAAGAGAGAAAAGTTCTTAACGTGGACACTGACTTCCTTTTAGATCTAATCAAGCTAATGAATGAAAGAAAAGGAGAATGATATGTACCTTATTAGCGATGTTTGTCCTTGCAAAGTCGAGGTTGAGCTTCGATATTGAGCTCCCTAGTAGATTCTCTAGGACAAACAAAGGTACAAAAAACTTCCTACTCTACTAAGATTATCTCAATCATAGATCCATCTATTGTAGACAAACTCATATGGAACAAGCGCAAGTTTGAAATAAACAGGCCAAGAATTGATTATTAATGAGAACAAGTAAAGATACTAACAATCCTTTGAATGAAGGTGCAATAGCTTCTTCCAGTTCTCCTTGTCCAACCCCTTATATTCTGTCAATACCACTTATAAGATCATAAGTGTGGTATCAATCTCTAGTCTCCACTGTCAATAACTTCTTATGATATCATAAGTTAGGTATAATTCTCAATCTTCCTTATACCTTTCACCATCAAAAGGTCTTCTTATATAACCTTGGAGAGGTCCAACCATTTGAGAGATCTTTGGGATGAGTTGATGATTCTTCTCCTTTAGTTGAGGATCTTCCCTAAGATCATGCCTTGACCATCTATTCGAATCCAACTACCTTCAGGAATTGAGGGATTGTTCTCTGATTTTCCTCAACAAACCCAAAATTTTCTAAAAAAGGGGTAGCACTCCCCCAAAGGGGTGCACAGGGCGCTCAAACACTCCCCCAAAGAGACTCAGGGAGTACCAGTACTCCCTCATAGTGGATAGGGGAGCCCTCCTCTCCAAAATTCATTTTTGAGTGGTTTTTTCGGTGTCAAAAGGTTTGTACTCCCTACCAAGTGACTTCTCTACTTCAAAACTAGTCTTTGGGGTGTCTTAAGTGTCTTTGTGATGTCATTAGAGGCACGACATAAGCAAGATAGAAGTATATTGTTTGTGACACTTCCAACACTTGTAGTTAAGATGTGACACTTGTGGACAAGATGCGACACTTACAACACTTGTAATGATGACACTTGCGACACTATCAAAGTGAGTAATTTTGAGGTGTAACAGATTACCTCCCAAAGTATGAAGTTCGAAGACGATGATGACTAAAGTACTTTGCAGACTTTTTTGAGTAAGGGTATGGATGCAGAGAAACTAAAAAAAGATGCACAAAACCATCAAATAAATATTATGACATCTTTCAAAACCCAAGGCACACATACCTATGCTTAAGTGATAAAAAAAAATTAGGTACGACCGCCATAAAATACACTGTGGATCCATAATTATATTGAAAAAATGGTATAGACACTGCAGATAAAATGTGGATCTATACTCCTATGACCTGAACTGATCGTTGCCATGAATAATACACAATGGATCTACAAGACGACAAGATATAGCCATGACCAATACAAAGTAGATCTATGTAACAATATATGTGTCATAGTTCAAAATAACTCCCTCGCAACCTGGGCAAAGTATACATAAGAGTGAAAAATCAACCCAAGGTCTTCTTACCGATCCCGATGTAGTACGGATCTAACCGTGTGAGTAGATGTCCTGATGTTGAACATGGAAGAAACCACATGATTACTGGTCAATTATGTAAACCATTAACAAGTGCGAGGGAGATCATCATTGATGTCAATGATTCCAAACGTACTCTAGTGCATACTGATGAATGTGAATGAATGAGATGAAGTCGAAGATCCATGGAATCATCTGATCAGGGGTCAATGATGTAAACCCACTGTCAAAAGTGAGGAGGCCTGCCATTGAGGCATACAGGTCCCAAGGTACTAATTGGTTTCTAAGTCTAGCTCTTGGATAATGTGTTGAAGTTGACAAGAATAGACTCGTCGAAGGAGGGACTTGATGTATCCCCCATCAACAAGATGAAAATGACATAGAAATGTAGTTGGTAGATCAAATGAACATGGACTGACACAAGTATTGAAACAAGATATTTGTGATGGCTGACTCCCAAGGAAAATACTTCCCTTGAGCACTGAGGCACAACAACATAAACTTGACATGGACCAAAACTTGATGATGTAGTGGATGATGTGACTTTCATCAGGTGACCCAGAGGAGTAAAAGAAACTCAGAGGATTGGCTCAGTGCATAGGTTCAGTGGATTAAAATGCATGCAAATACAAAGTGTCATGTTCAAGGCAGACTGTAAGAGCTACTGATAGTGTTCTCAAAAACTGTTTGGCTTTCTTATTTCAATTTTTCCCCCATCCAGATAGACGAGTAACTCTTTTTAATTTAACAAGATCGAGGAGGGTAACACATGCTCTACATGACTCACCTTCGGTAAGTCCCTCTTCCTTTGTTTAACGAACTGGAAGAAGTAAGGCTTTGGTCCCGTATGGGCCCTTCAATGTATGATTGTTTAGCAAGTCCAAAGAAGGTAAAATCAGTGGTTTTTTCATATTTAGAGAGTCTGAAAACAACTTAAAGATGACTCCAATGTTGTCCTTTTTCATAATGTTAGTCTCGCAAGGCCAAAAAAGAGATAAATTATGACTTGAAAGACGCCCTTTCAAACCTTTTAACGAGTGGGAAAGGAAGCTAGATCACTCAGAAATATTTTCATGTTTAGAGAGTCTGAAAAGAGCTCAAAGACGACTCTAGGGGGTTCCTTTTTCATATATCCATGCAGGTCCAAAAAGGAGATAAAAGTTTACCCAGTTGCATTCTCATGTATTTACGAGGATGAGAAAGAACAAAGACTAAGCTCGGTATGCCCCCATCTTGAAAGCTAGTGGCTTACCTCCAGAAAGATCATCAAAGGCTGGAGACATGCCCTCCAAGCTTCAATTCATTCACCGACTTTGAGTTTGTCACCAATTTCTCTACTAGATGAAGAAAAAGGATAAGGGTGGCTGAAATGAAGGTTCAAAAGAAGTGACTGTTTCATTTTTTTTTTAACGAGCTTGACATAGGAAAAGAACTATGCTCAGGGCTCCGGATTCAATCCCCAGATTGTTGTTTCATTTTTTAACGAGCTTTCTACAGAGAGGAAAACTATGCTCAAAGATTTTGTTTCATTTTTTGACGATCTTGCTACAGAGAAGAGAAACTATGTTGGTGACCTCTGTTTCATTTTTTAATGAACTTGCTACAGAGAGGAGAAACTATGCTTGTGACCTATGTTTCATTTTTTAATGAGATTTCTATAGAGAAGAGAAACTGGGCTCGTAAACTCTCCTTGATCATAGCTTCGAAGAGAATAATGCATTGGAAGGAAACCATGTCAAGGGAAAAAACTTGGTCATGGCTTCCAAGAGATCTTCAATGGATGGAAGAAAATCACTCTGGAAGGAACACATGTCGAGTGTCACGACAGGGGTAAGTATATCATGCTCCAATATCCCTACCGAAGAGATCACCATGTCAACTATTGTAGCCAAATCATCAAAAGTTGAAGTGATAACATACAATGCCAGATAATTGACATGCGGCGGGGGCGATACTATCATCATATAAGAACCATTAAGGGAGGTAATCCAATCAGGATCGATGAAGGAAAGTTGATTAATAGTCACAATGCTTCCATCACGAGGGAAACATATGACATGAAAAAGAGTGGACACAACAGCTTTGATGGAATAGACATAATCCTGCCCAAGGAGTAAAGTGAAATCCAAGGGGTCTCAGACTACCATGACATCAATAAAGACATTTGGGGGCTTTGTTGTACAAACCCTTGGGAGCAACTCAGTGGTGAAATATGCACTCACCTTGTTCCACAACTTGGTCTCGGGGATGAAAGACTCCTCCACACCATTATAGTCTCAGGGCTAGTTTATCGAGGGAGGTTTGATCCAGCTTATCCTGAGGGCCTAGGGTCATTCCGACAGCTGAGTTTTGTTTGTAGGGGTAGGACCATCAGTTTGAGGTATTTTTTGGAGGGTTATCATCATTCTATATTTTTCTGCAGATTGGGATGTTGTGGAGCCATAGGGGATGTCTTGTGATTCAGTAAAACTCATATCTAGGGATATCTGCTTGAGATCTGAGCCCAAAACTTCTCCCATGGGATTCTCATAGCCCGATCTATATTATTGGAGAGTTTCAGAGAATTTGGAGGCTTCCTTCATCAAGGCTGAACCAGCTAGGGTTTCAGTCATCCAGTGGGGCACACCATTCAGTGAAGAATTCAGATCTACAGATATTTAGAGGGATCTTGGAGATTCGGTCACCTGGGTTGTTCTTACCATCACCCGATCTATCAGTTGGAATATTTATTAGGGTGATTGGTCACTTTTGGAAATAGGGCCAAATTATCTAGGGTTTCAGTCATCTAGTGGGGTGCACCATTCAGTGGGGAATTTCAGATCTACAGATATTGAGAGGGATCTTGGAAATTTGGTCAACTGGGTTGTTCTTACCATCACCCGATCTATCAGTTGGCATATTTATTAGGTTTATTGGACACTTTTGGCAGCAGGGCTGAGTTATTGAGGGTTTCAACCTTCTATTGGAGCGTGGCATTCTTTAGCTGGAGAGTTTGGCATTCAGATCTGCTTGTATTGATCTTCATTTCTTATTCAGGCCTTGTAGGCATCTTTTGTATTAATGGGATCATTTTGTACCAGCTCATATCTATTGCTTGCACGACCATCTGAGGTTTATGCCAGATCAGCCATCTATTGTATTGATCTTACATTGCTCATAATAAAAAGGTCAGATCTTTGCTTGTGCTTCTACATCTTTAATATATTGTGATCTCCATGTGTTGATGAATCTTGTATGCACTTAATAACTCAATAAATTAGTAGTAGTTAGTGATTCCAAGAAAGAATTTGGTTTGGGATCATTACAGTGGTATGAGAGCCTTGATCCTCCAAACCTATGGAGATATCGGTGCATGCAAAAGTACAGGGGAATTGTTATGGGTCGGAGGAAGAAAAACAACAGTGAAATAGAGGGAGAAATGGAAGGGTCAGGAGATGACCATGAGCCTCAGGGCTTGGCTCTCTTAGTAACTAAATTTGATAAG
>JZKD02S1748069.1:348871-361046 GCA_000966675.3 Picea glauca
TGTGCTTCTACATATTGAATATATTGTGATCTCCATGTGTTGATGAATCTTGTATGCACTTAATAACTCAATAAATTAGTAGTAGTTAGTGATTCCAAGAAAGAATTTGGTTTGGCATCATTACATAGTGGGATCGACTGATGATAGAACTTGATCGACCACTTGGGTTTCATTCTCCGAGGGGAGAATGGGGTCGATGGCTGGAAATGGATCCACCGCTTTGGTGTCACTCTCTAATGGGAGAGTGAGGTTGACCGAGGATGAAAATGGATCGAATACTTGGGTTACACTCTTTTGATGAAGAGTAGGGTTGATCAATGATAGAACTGGATCAACTATTTAGGTTTTTGGTTCAATCAAGGAGGAAACTATACTAACCACTTGATCTACCGAACTGACTAGGGATGGAACTGGATTGACCAGTCCATCAACTAACAATGGGTTGGGGGAAATCTTACGATAAATTTTTGGAAGTTGAAGTTTTTCCGAAAGAGAAGAAGACTCGTCCATATGAGGACAAAGGTGACAATAATGATCACCTTTGCATAACATGCAAGGGAATTTGACAGTTGTCTTCTTCTTACCAACCTGAATGTCACTAGTTGATGGGGTATCACCAACATGACTAGCAGAGGCCAATGATGTGGTGAACCATATTTATAATACCTTGGGAACACCAGGGCAATCCCTCAGAAATTGGTCACCCTTACAAAAACTGTAAGGGAATTTGGGTTTCGTATTCTTCATTTTAATCTTGTTGACCTCATCAACACCCCCAGTACTATTAATAGTAATTGGTTACTTGTATCCAACATCTGATGTTGTTGGGGCTTTGGTCCTTTTAGGGCTCTTCTTCTTCTTCTCTTTGTGTTTCTTCTTCTTCTGATCAACCTGGCTACTTGATTTAGAGCTTTCACTAGGCAAAGAAGGAGAAATGGAAGGAGACTTAATGGGTGAAGAAGGAGAAAAGTCGACATGAGCTTGATGTGTGGGTGGTGTATTGACATCTAAAGTATTAGGTGCGGTTTAAACATTGGGAGGATTCAAGATCACCGGAGTGGGGAATAACCAAACCGATAATTCGATGGTGAGTCCCGGAAGACTCAGTGTGGCAATGTATGGAGGACCAAAGTTTCCAAATGAAGGAAAGGTATAAGGTTCCCCAGGAGAAGGGGTTCCTCCATTGGTACTCTCAGGATTTGATGCCATTAATACTGACTCGACCTAAGGTCCACTAAGTAACACAACCAACACATGTTATGAATCTGAGAAGAAAACAATCAAACAAAATCTTCCCACAATGAAACCACTAGTTGGTGATGAAATCCAACATCATGATATCAAAATAGGAAGAGGTAGGGGTAGAGCAGGTGGATTAGTTATGTTGGCGGCCTTCTTAACAGACTTACACCTTGGTTCAATCTTCCACGCAGTAATTGTGGATTTAACCTCAAAGGATCCTAAGTGAGTTTGACCAATGTATGTTCCAGATACAATGATACTTCCCTTCATCATGACCTTGTGTGAGACCCTAAATATTATGGCTACTAAGGTCACCAACTCACAGTAAGCCCCTGAATGGGTACAGTTGATAGTCTGATCTGAACGTATGGGCAGGATAACAAGTCTGAAATCAACTCGAGAGGCTCCCACACATAATCGTGGGTATACCCTCAAGTGACCCCCAATATACGATCCGACCACTACAAATAGTTGAACCACAGAGGGATAATCTATGTAACTCACCCGAATGCAACCTCATTCATAGCCCCTGTGTGAGAGGGGGATCCCAAAAAGCCTATACGACAATTGGATTTTCTCTCCCTATCGCAAGATGCTAAGTTTGTTTGATAGCTTTGGAAAGTTATCCTTCCAACCTTATTCCAAATCCCTACACCTTAAACTAATGTAGGTTTTCTAACAAAGATGTAAAAAGTCTGATAAATTTTAGTTAAGCGTTGATTTTACTGGTTGTTGTTTACTCAGAGGTGTATGAGAGTGAATACTGATGATATTATGACTCAATTCCCAAAACATGCATAAGAAATGATAAGCAATCTTTTCTTTCAATGAATGTCTAATTAAGGGAAAGATAAATATTTTCCTTTCACTGTCAAACACTAAGATGAAATGAACTCATTCAATATTCCTCAATAAAGAATCTAATGGAATGCTAAAATGTTTGTATGTGACTGATAACTAGTATATGTTAAGCTTATTATGCTAATCAGACTTCGAGAGTTGTGATATTTAAGCAATCTGGAAGCAAACTTCACATAAACCAAAAGACACCCTTGTTGTGATCAAACAAGAAATAGAAAGGCAAAAAATCAAAAGGAAGGAGAGAGAGCTTGGACAAGATGATTCAAAGATCAGAAATCAAGGTACAAAAGACCTTTGAAACCGCTTACAAAGTTTTCACTCACTCGGACAAATGAGAAGAAAATGACAAATTGACTCCAAATCATTGAGGAAAAAATGCAAAGGACAAATTTCAAAAAATCCAAACAAAAGAGGATGAATTCTCAGAAATGAGGTTTTGAAAGCCAATGAGAAAGATGGACTGAAAGTATGAGACCCTGAGCAAATGAAAAAGGCAAAAACTAAACCCAGAAATTGAAAAACTAGAGGATTTTTCACTGAAAATGGGATAGCGCTCTGGTGTAAGGGGTACCAGAGCGCTCCAACACTCTGTGTAAGACCAATAGGGAGTGTTGGAACTCTGCTAACAAGGGCAGGGGACCACTCTGCTACAAAATCTCAGAAAAGTTCCCAAAAACTCAAAAATTCAAGAAAATTCAGTCAATCAGGGTGATCATGATGACATAAAGAGGCAATCAAACCCATCTAAGAATAAAAAAGACAATATGGATAATATCAAATTAGTGGGAAAATGGCCAAAACAAGATCTAGGAATGGAAACAAAAATCAGAGCTCCTCCCCAGTGGAGTCACCAATTTCTGTTGAAGGTGAATCCCCCTGCGGACAAGTGGATTCCCTCTTGGCCTCTCGAATCCTAAGGCTAAGACAGAAAAGTGCTTAACATGGACACTGAACTCCTTTTAGATCTAATCAAGCTAATGAATGAAAGATAAGGAGAAAGATATGTACCTTATTAGCGATGTTTGTCCTTGCAAAGTCCAGACTGAGCTTCAATCTTGAGCTCCCTAATAGATCCTGTAGGACAAACAAAGGTACAAAACACTTCCTACTCTACTGATATTAACTCAATCATATATCCATCTACTACATACAAACTCATATAGAACAAGCACAAGTTTGAAAGAAACATGCCAAGCATTGATTATTAATGAGAACAAATAAAGATACTTACAATCCTTTGAACGAAGGTGCAGTAGCTTCCTCCAGTTCTCCTTGTCCAACCCCTTGTATTATGTGAATACCACTTATAGGATCATAAGTTTGGTATCAATCTCTAGTCCCACTATCAATAGCTTCTTATGAGATCATAAGTTATGTATAATTCTCAATCTTCCTTGTACCTTTCACCATGATAAGGTGTCCTTATATAACCTTGGAGAGGTCCAACCACTTGAGAGATATTTGGGATGACTTGAGGATTCTTCTCCTTCAGTTGAGGATCTCCGCTAAAATCATGCCTTTACTGGATCTATTTGAATCCAAATACCTTCAAGAATTGAGGGATTGTTTTTTGATTTGCCTCAACAAACCTAAAATTTTCTAGAAAGGGGTAGCGCTCCCCCAAAGGGGTGCATAGGGCGCTCAAACAACCCCCCAAAGAGGCTCAGGGAGTGCCAGCACTCCCTGACAGCGGGTAGGGGAGTGCTCCTTTCCAAAATTCATTTTTGAGTGTTTTTTTCAGTGTCAAAAGGTTTGTACTCCCTGTCAAGTGACTTCTCTTCTTCAAAACTAGTCTTTGGGGTGTCTTAAGTGTCTTTGTGATGTTGTTAGAGGAATGACATAGGCAAGATGGCAGTATACTGTTTGTGACACTTGCAACACTTGTAGTTAATATGTGACACTTGCGGACAAGATGCGACACTTACAAAACTTGTAATGATGACACTTGTGACACTATCGAAGTGAGAGGGTTGGAAAGCTAAAATTCAAGTGAAGGTGACTTGAGACTTCGATATGATTGTTGTTGGAGAGGATGTATTTTCTTTTTTTCTTTTCCTCTAAAGTGTTGTTGGAGAGGATGCTTTTTCTTTTCCTCTAAAGTGTCATCTTAGAGGTGGTGTATTTTTTTTCATTTCCCCTAAAGTGTCGTGTTAGGCTATAAGGGATTTTTTTTTAGGTGTAACAGTTATCGATGTTGATGGCATCAACGGACTTCCTTGGACTTCAAATTTAGTCATGGAGTGGATTGCGGTTTGTTTGAGTATTTAATTTACACACATGTGATATATGATTGATTACAATATAATTTATGTATATGAATTATTGACATTTTTTTTGTCAGTGGATGCAATCTTGATGATGCTTGCTAATCTGACTCACATGAGTAAATGGGTCATGAAGAAAAACCATACATTTGAGGGAGAGGTGTGGTAGTGTTCCTATCACATCCTACTAGCACTCCCTCCGTGAAATGAACCGTAGGTTAACGATTGCCTAGTTTGATAGGTCCATGATGTCATGAGGGCAGACTGAGATAGACACTCAGGAAAAATTCTAAGGGGTGCACAATAAGGATGAATCATTATTTTTTAGGATCCCTTAGTCTCTCACAAAGTTGACCAAGTGGAGTGTTGATTCTAGGTGTCTCACAAACTTCCAAAACTAGTCAAAGGAGAGTGGCATCCTTGGAGCATCGAGGTTGGTCTTGAAGGACACGTCGCATAATTAAATGTGATTCAATAAATCTAGGTGTCATAGAAAATTAATAAAATGTTAAACCTTGTTAGAAAAAATTATTAATTAATCTTTTTTTTTAAATGTAGAAATATAACAAGAGTCTAAGCCTAGTCAAAGCCTAAGTTCAAGTACAAGCCTAAGTTAAAAGTGACTAAATTAAAAATTAAATAATACTAAGGGATTTGGGAATTAATAAACTTTAGGAAAAGAGGGAAAAGGAATTTAAGGTTGAATAATTGCACATGTGTGCATGAAAATAATAAAAGATATTTTTTAAATGAAAAGAAATTAAAACATGAGAGAATATGGGTACACATAGAATGGTATATTGAGTCAATCTACCACTAAGTGTAACTAAAAGAAGATTCCTAAACCAACTAAAACTAATATATAGTTAGGGTACACTAATTAAATGGAAACTTGGGGAACTAAGAGACGTCTAAGAGAAAAAATAGGAATGCATTGGGAAATGTGATGGAATTTGGATATTAAATAAAATAAAAAGAGGAATTACATGTGAAACCTTGGGAGAGTGTGATACATGTTTTGGGTGAATAATCATTTAATTTAATTATTAAAAATTAATTAGTTCTGCATGTAGAGAAGTGTCATTGAAAATAATTCTATAAAAGAAATGGAGGAGAGTTAAAAATGGCTCACCTTGGATTAGTATTGTTATGTTGCCAACAATTTTCTTGACTAAGTTTTACTTCTGAGAGTTCGGCTCCAAAGCTTGGAAGGAGTAGAGGCTCTTCCTTGAGAGGAAAGTTGTAGTATTCTAGATATAAAATAGTATGAATAACATAAATAATTAGCTATAAATGATAGAGAAACAATGATATAACCAGAACGGTACCAAAATAATACCAGAATAATACCAGAATAAAACCAGAAAGAGCACTTTAATTACTGAGAGAAATGTTCACTTTTCTCTTTGGGGGGGAAACCTCCAAAAGAGTAGATCTCTATTACAATAATATCCAAGACAATATTTCTCATACCCTCTACTTCTATTTATAATAAATCTATATATCCAAAAGAACAATCTAGAGGAAGATCCTTATAGAAGCGAACGCTTCTATTAGGTCTTCTTACATTTGACTTATTATTCCTTATTGCTAGGACTTATTAATATTGGAATTTATTACATGGAATTATAGTATTCTACCTACATGAGGGGTTAGGGTGTTCAGGTCCCTAAAATTCCCTCCCCCTTGAATAAAAAACCAGTCCTCAAGACTTCATATGACAGAATTGTTGTAGAATGGTGGTCCACTCTAAGGTGGCATCTTTTGGAGGGGTATCTTTCCATTGGACTAACACTTCCTAGATGGTGCATTGAAAGAGAATACTTTGTCTCAAGGCCAAGATTTCTTGTGGTTTAAACAATATGGAACCTTCTTCATCCAACTCAGGGAGACTAGTTTCATTTTGTCACTTAGTTATAATAACCTTCTTTAAGCAGGAAACATGAAAAACAAGATGGAACTTCGACTGACTAGGTAGAGCTAACTTATAGGCCAACGATCCCACCCACTTGACAATTGTATAAGGACCATTACATTTGGGAGCAAGTTTCAGAGAGTGGTGAGATTTGAGTGAAGTTTGCTTATAATGTTGTAGTCGAAGGAATACTTGGTCACTTTCAACAAAATGGTGTTCAGAACGACCTTGATCTGCTTGTTGATTCATGCGATTTTGAGCCATGAACAAATTGTTTTAAAGGGAATGAAGAATATCCTCGTGGACTATAATATTTTTTTCAACCTCCTAAACCTTTGATACCCATGGAATATAGGAGAGAAATGATGGAGGATTTTGGCCATAAATTGCTTCAAAAGGACTCATGTGAGCAGTTGTATGGAAAGAGGTGTTGTACCACCATTCAACTAGGGGTAACCATTGAGCACACCTATTTTTCCACTCAGATGAAAAACACCTCAAACATGTTTCCAAACACTTGTTGACAACTTCAGTCTGGCCATCCGTCTAGGGGTGATAAGAAGTGTTGAGATGCAATTGGGTGCCCTGTAGCTTGAACAAGAATTATTGGTGAAAGTGGGGTCTGTGTCAGACACAATAGAACTAGGCATGCCATGAAGCATGAAGATATTATCGATGAATATTTTAGCCACTATGGTGGTTGTGAATGGGTATTGAAGATCACAAAAATGGGCATATTTGGAGAGACGATCAACAACCACCATGATGACTAATTTATTTCCTGATTTAGGTAAGTCTACAATGAAGTCCATAGAAATATCTCCCCAAATAGAAGGGGGAATGGGGATTGTTTGTAGTGTGCTTAGATCTTTTACATTTTCTCATTGTTTCATTGACATACCTAAGATTCAGCCACAAAGGTGTGGACGTCCTATTTCATACCCTTCTAGAAAAAAGAATGGTTGACCCATTCATAGGTTTTGGTAAATCCTAAATTCTCAGTTGTGGATTAGGCATGAAGTTCATAAAGCACTGTGGATTTAATTTAGGATTTATTGCATAAGTACAAATGACCTTTGTAGTAGATCTCTTCATTATTCTAAGAGTACCCTGGAGAAACTAGAGAATTGTGTTGCAATTAGTGGAGTAGGCTAGAAATTTTTTAGTCTTGCAACCATTCATGGTAAACAACTTGGAGCCAATATGGTACAATGAAGGAGAGGGAGAAAAGGGACCCTTCATCTTCATATTTTCTGTAGAGAGCATCAACCACTACATTTTCCTTTCCCTTCTTGTAAATGATCTCGTAATCATAGCCAAATAGCTTGGTCACCCATTTTTGTTGTGTCATGGATGAAATTCATTGTTCTAGGAAATACTTGAGACTCTGATGATCAGTTTTGATTTGGAATCATTGGCCCAATAAATAAGGATGTCATAGATCCACATCATGTAGAATAGATAACAATTCCTTTTCATAAGTGGATTGGCCCAAATTTCCCTCTGAAAGTTTTTTTCTAGTGAAGGCCAAGGGCTTTCCATATTGCATGATGACGGCCCCAATTCCTTTTCCAGAAGCATCACATTCCAATATGAATGTCCTTGTGAAGTTTGGGAGTGCAAGGACAGGGGTCGAGCACATGGCATATTTTAAGTATTGGAAGGCATGATCTACAACTAAAGTCCAAGTGAAGGAATTCCTTTTAAGGAGGGAAGTAAGAGGAGATGTAATCTTTCCATAATTCTAAAGAAACTTCCAATAATACCCCATTAAACGCAGAAAACCACTGAAGATCTTAATATTTTTAGGGCAAGGACAATCTTTCTTCGATTCAATTTTATTACGATCTACTTGAAAACCATCCTTGCCAATAATATGACCAAGGTATTCCACTTCTGAGACACCAAAGGAACATTTAGATTATTTGAGGAAAGTTTGGTGCTTAGAGAGTAGATATAGAACTTTATTCACATGGGTGATATGGGATGACCAAGTTTTACTATAGATGATAATATCATCAAAGAAAATGAAGAAAAAATGGCGAAGAAAAGGACAAAAGACATGATTTATAAGACTTTGGAAAGTGGAAGGAGCATTACACAATCCAAAGGGAATTACCAAGAATTCATAATGACCCTCATGAGTGCGAAATGAAACCTTGGGAATGTCTTCTTATTTCATACGGATATGGTGGTAGCTGGAACACAGATCCAATTTGGTGAAGTACTGAGCACCACTCAATTCATCCAAGATGTCATCATTGATAGGAATGGGGAATTTTTCTTTGATGGTGAGTTTGTTGAGGGAGCGGAAATCAGGACACATGCACCAAGTTCCTTTTTTATTGAGTACCATGATGACATGGGAAGAATAAGGGATAGTACTGAGATGAATAACACCAAATTCTAGTAATTCATGAAAAAAATTCTCAATTTCATTATTCTGGGCAAAGGGATGACAATAAGGCTGAACATTGGGAGGAAGACTTCCCTGGATGAGAGGGATGGAATGATTATTGAATCCATGGGAAGGGGGAAGTGCTTTGGAGGTGGTAAAAAAAACTTGGTGGCAAGAGAGGATAGATTGGAGGTCAAGATGCACATAAGGTGTCTTAACAACATGAATGGAGTGGAGTTGGGATATAATTCCCGAATGGCCTTTTTTGAGGATATTTTCCATGCGATGGGAGCTGATGATCTCCAAGGAGCCTGTTGTGATGCCTTGGAACTTATATTATTGTCCCTCATGTTGGAATTGCATGGTTAAGTCCTTAAAATCCATGAGAATGGGTCCTAGATTGTGTAACCATTTAACACAAAGAACAATGTCACAACCACCCATGTATATAGAAAACATATGGGATTTCAGGTGATACTGACCAATTTGGAGTCACAAATTTTCACATCCTCCCCTGCATTTCATGGAACCACCATTCACAATCAACATTTGAAAATATTGATAGCAAAGATGTAACAATTGGATTCTTGGCAAATGCGATGATGAATAAATTTATGGGTGCTACCACAGTCCACAAGGATGATGAATTTCTGATTTTTTATGTAACCAATTAACTTGAGAGTCTGGGAGCAGAGAATCTAGTGAGGGCATTAAGTGAAATCACTGGATCGACTTTGGGTGGGTCAGATGGTAGGGTGAGGTTAGATGGAGGTGCTAGTTCCTCCACCCGCAAAACAACTACATCTTCGTCGGGAAGATCCTCAGTCACAACCATAAAAATATTTTGTTCCTTATACTTGTGCCTAGGAAAATATTTGTCATCACAATTATAAGAAAGAACCATGAGTTGACATTCATCCATTTCATCCCTGGTTAATTTCTGGATCTTGAGGTGATCTAGGATATTTTCATCGATGTCATTTATTAAATAATTTTATTAAATGAGAATAAATTAAAGTGCACCATAAAGAAGGAATGAATCAATAATCAAGAGACACATGCATCAGATCTGAACACAAAAAACTTGATAATGGAGTTTTTCCCTGGTGGACTACGTGTCCAGGTCCTTCTCTCAAATGGGTAGGCCTTTTTGTTGAATCAACAAAAGAATTTGACAAAATACATAAGTATACTTCATTCTAGAGTTAAGCTGTAGAGGCTTTGGTGAGATCAGAAAAAAAATTGCACCACTAAATTTGTGGCACTGAATTACCCAAAAATGATTGTCTCCATGCCTTGATCTAAGTCTGTCACTTTCAGGCCCTTGAGAAAATTCATCTCAGTTTCCATGCCTAAAGATGCAATAAATTCATGGAAAATTTCACATTTTCCATGCCCCATCTGTACGGTCGTCAGCCCTGGTCTAACCCCGGAGCTCTAGAAAAACCCAACTCTTAAATAAATTCAGGGGAAGATTTACCAATGAGGCCATTTAGCTTGTTGGTTGGTGGATATATTTAAAGTGATTTGTTGGAGGAGGTTCTGGGGTCAATCTCGTAGACCTCCATTTTAATACATGGAGTATATATATATATATATATATATATATATATATATATATATATATATGTTGTTTTCTTGTTGGGCCCATGCTAACTTTGGAGTATTGTTTGTCTTGGTGGATCCTCCCATATTTGGCAGCATATTGTGTTATAAACTTAGTGGACTAGGGGTTGGAAGCATCGAACCCCTTTTCCCATTTTAAATTTCAATTTCTCGACGTCCTTTGGCATTTTCCCGCTGCCACGTGGTAGCCCATGAATGGGCCATGCAGAGGCCTTTCATTGGCCCATGTCACTACATTTCATGGAAATCCATGTCACTTCTTCCACATCACCTTCTGGGTGGTTGTACGGTCTTCCATGTGGTTGTACAAATTTCCACATGGCACTTTCCCATTGGTCCATGGATTGACTGGAAAAGTCCAAAATTGAGTGACATGTGGCAACCTCTGGTTCTTTCATGTCATCATGCTAATGTCATGATGATGTCATCATGACACATGTCCTCCACTATCTCTTCTACATACCTTGTATGAACAATTTGTTCATCCATATTGATGGTGACATCAACAATATAGATGTTGACTCATCCCTGATGACTAGGCTAGGTTGACCAAAACTTTGACCACGAATATCTTTTGATTCGTAACTTTGTTTGATGAGCCATTTACATCGTTGGAAAGATTGTGACGCTCTCTTCGTGATGATGCCAATTTCACTGAGTCTTGAGAACTTTTAATTTTTTCCCTTTCTCTATTTGCTGAGGCCATTCTGAGGTGTCTGAGGTGCTTCTACTAATTCTGAGTTATCCTTAGTATTCTCTGGATACATGTTAAGCCCTAATATTGGCTCATTACCCCTTAATTGGGGCATATTACATTAGTAAATTTATTTTATTTATGATATCTTTATTCCATTAGTTGTAATTATACCTCCTAATCTCCTATATATACCAAGGAGACATTTTCACTTGGAATCATCCTATACTTGAACATTTAAGTGGGGTAAAAGGAGGTTGCCCCCTCGAAGAGGCTTATTATCTGAAATTATCTCTTTTTCAAGGCGTTGAGTACTTTCTCTAAGGTTTTTCTATGCTATATTGATATTTGGTTCTTAACATATGGTATTAGAGCTCAAGGTCTTGGGGTTTCGCTGCTACATCTGAGACACCTTGGAATTTTAACTATAACTTTTTTTCTAAAATATTTCAAAAGGAATTTCTTGGAGGATATTTATTATATGGATCAAGGTATGTTGGGCTAAAATCTCAGCTCCTGAGGCCTTATATTTTCATATATATAGCATGTACAAGATAGGGTTCTGGAATCATCCTAAACTGATTCATTGCGGAAGTTTTACTATAAAACATTTTATGTAATGTTTCAGACCCTGAAATATGGAGGATATTCACAAAAATTAGTAAGGTATCTATGGTAAAAATGTAATCTTCTGGGTCATCTTAAATTTGTAGATACACCCTGTGTAAGATAGGGTATTTGACTAGTCTCAAGAAGGTGTTCCAGGTAAACAAATCATAACTTCTTCCTAGAGTATCTAAATTGAGTGGGACTAGTTTCATTGGATCGTGTATAGTCTGTAGTATTTATGGTATGAGTTTTAGAATTTTATATCAATTATTTTGTGTGGGGAATGCTATACAAGTTAGATCTCCTGGAAAGGACAAAAATCGGCAAGTTGTGGGGAAGCTATTTTAAATTCCACCTGGCACATCCAATTTTGATAATACCTATGGAATTGGAGAGAAGAAATATCGGAGAAATACATAAAATAAAGTTACATACCCAGAAGGGATGAAAATTGGGATATACAATAGAAGAAAGATTGTCTAGCAGAACCACCTCAAAATCAAGGTTCAAAAGTGATACTTGGCCAACATGCCACCCAAAAAGGGAACTTCTACACCAAATAAGCC
>JZKD02S1748069.1:375262-388603 GCA_000966675.3 Picea glauca
AATACATGGAGTATACATATACATTGTTTTTTTGTTGGTCCCATGCTAACTTTGGAGTATGGTTTGGCTTGGCGTATCCCACCGAATCGGGTGGCAGATTGTGTTATAAACTTAGTGGACTGGGGGTTGGTGCCAGCCAACCCCTTTTCCCATTTTAAATTTTGGTTGTTGGGAATCCTTGGGAATTTTCCTACTGGCACGTCGTGGCCTTTCATTGGACCACATCACCACATTGCACAGACAACCACATCACCTCTACCACGTCACCCTGCCACATCACATGTCCGGTGGTTGTATGGTCTGCCACGTGGTTGTATAGACTGCCACATGGAACTTTCCCATTGGTCCACATATTGATCAGAAAATTCCTAAATTGAGTGACATGTGGCAGCCTATGGTGCTTCCAGGTCATCATGCGGACATCATGATGATGCCATCGTGATAGGTATCATCCTTTGTGTGTGCCATGTACCCTGTATAGGTGATGACGTCATTCATACATATGTTGACGCCAATAGTACATATGCTAACTCATCCCTACTGACTGGGTTGGGTTGACCAAAACTTTGACCGTGAATATCTTTTGTTTCATAACTTTGTTTGATGATCCTTTTACGTCGTTGGAAATATTGCAACGTGCTCTTCGCGATGATGCTAATTTCACTGAGTCTTGAGAACTTTGAATTTTTCCCTTTCTATATATGTTGAGGACATTATGAGATTTAAGAGGTGCTTCTGCCAATTCTTAAATATCCTTAGTCTTCTCTGGATCCTCTTTGGATCATGAGGGGAGTTGCAGGGGGAGAAAAATTAGTGGGTTTAGGGTGGGGAGGAAAGGAGAGTTTGCATTTTTGGGAGGAGACAATTTGTTGGGATTCCTTGGCTTGTTGAGTAGCTTCAAACCAAGTTTCGGGGCATTCCATGAGAACATGGGCCAAAATTTCATCTTTTAGGCCACTGATAAAGAATTCCCTAAAGAAAGAATCATGCATTCCCTCCATTCGGAAATCCAAGTGCTCAAATGCAACAATAAAGTTTTCATTGTCCCAATTTTTCTTTAACATGGTCAAACAAACTAAATGGTGGGTGTTCGAGACAAAGAGGTCATAAAGTTCATCCACAAACTGTATCCAAGCAACATACCCTTGGCATTCATTATTTCTCCATTTCCACCATTGCCACCATTCTGGATCCAGATATAGGACACCATAATGATGCTTGGATAAATCATCAGTAATGTCCAAAGAGAAATAATGTTACATTTGGGTGACCCATCCTGTGGGATCTGATCCATCAAATTTTCTCACCTCAATTTTGAGTAGGTGGAGGTCTTGATAAAAGTGGGCAGTATGAGGTCCTTGGTAATTGGAAGAGTCAGGGTCATCCTGATAAGATGGATGTTCGTAAGAGGAAGGGTTCTAGAAATGTCCCATGAAGTGTTCAAAGGTGGATTTGAGGCCTTTGAAGTCTTGAATGTGGGAACATTGTTCCTTGATGATATCAAGAGTCGAATTGATTGAGCTAATGTTGGTAGTTATATTCTTTATGTCTTCCTTGTTCTGGTGGTTGTCAGCAATCAAGGAATTGAGTTCTTGGGCTCTTGTGGTATCCATTTGGAAGAAAAGGGACACGAAAAGGGACACGTAATTTGTATAGGGGAAATAAAAAGGGTTTGGGGTGTTGGGTGGAACCACTGATAAGAAGGGTGTCAAAATATAGGTACCATTTTGATGAGGTTGAAAAGGGGGATCCAATTGGATATGAGCCAAATAAGTGTGTCAGAGAAGGTTCGAGTCCATAAAAAAACAAAATTATGGTAAAAAATGATAGGTATCACTAGGATCGGGGAAAAGAGAGGAACCTAGTGGAATAGGTCCCAAATAAGTGTGTTGGAAAGACAACTATACTCATTTTTTTTTTAATCCTATGGATTTATACTTCATCCTCAATAATACTGCAGTGTTGAAATTCCCAAATGCTTAACAGGAAGAAATGTGTAGTAATTTAGCAACCCGAATGTAGAAGACACAATTTCATGGCAATAGATATTGTATGTTTTGTTTTTGTTTCCACCCCAAGGGTTAGGGTATTCAAGGGTTATAAAGGAAATGGTTTTCCCTGTGTTATAGATCTTTGATATACGTGTAGGGTCCAACAATAGTACTTGACCCAATATCTCAAGGCACCAACTAAGGAGGCTAGACCGTGCCCTTAGTCGTACTACCCGAATACCCAGGTACCAGAGAGTATATTCCTGAGTGTTGTTCTCAGTGGCACTATAGTAGTTAGGAGGCCAATTGATTTCTCTAAGGAGGGCTTCAATGTTAAATTATGAGCTTGATTTCTTATGAAAATTAATTTTTTTTTTTCTTCAACACTTTGATTCGAGATTAATTCAATTCAACAATACCAAATCATAACCGAATAATAATAACTATGTATATAACTAAGCATGTGCATAAACAACGCATATACCCCAGGGAAACCCTGTACATGGAGAAAAACCCTAGAAAACGATATTTCTTTATTGCATTAATAATGTAAGATCTCTTACAAATATTCACCATGAATGTTATTCTCTTAAAAAGATTTCCAAGATGAATTTGACCTGACAAAGACCTAAAAGACCTTGCTGAAATACACCTCTAATATGTTGCCTCTATTACTTATATACAACATTGATATGTTGCTTTAGTATGATAACTCTTTATCACTGATATGTTCCTCTATTTATTCTCCCTTAACCTACATATCAAAACTGTGTTGAAGAGAGGGGTCGACCTCTACTTATATAGGTTGAAGAGGAGAAGCGGAGAGACTCGAAATATTAACCTATTTTCATGAGTTAATCATAACTCGGCTTCATACTTTAGTTCGAAATTATAACTAGACTTGAGACTGGTATGATTTAGTTCAAAAATAGAACTAGACTTGAGACTGGTATGCTTTAGTTCAAAAATAGAACTAGACTTGATACCTTAGTTACAACTTAACATTACACTTTAGTTCAAAAATAGAACTAGACTTGAGACTTCAATTACAACTCAAAATTACACTTTAGTTCAAAAATAGAACTAGACTTGAGACTTCAGTGACAACTCAACATTACACTTTAGTTCAAAAATAGAACTAGACTTGAGACTTCAGTTACAAATCAACATTACAATTTAGTTCAAAACTAGAACTAGACTTAAGACTTCAGTTACAATTCATCATTACACTTTAGCTCAAAAATGGAACTAGACTTAAGACTTTAGTTACAACTGAACTCTTTACAAGGCAATTCAAAATTCTCTTCATGGTGGATAATGTTACATGTGGCAATGCACTAGATCAATACTTTTATATCATTTTAAATATTAGGAATATCATTTGTTTCTAGCTCATAGGAATTTTATATTGAACCTGAATTTTGCTAGATTCATTGACTTTTTCTCATGGCTCACAAGGTTTGACTAGGCTCATAGAGGTTTTATGTCCTCCCTGACTTTTTCACTAGTTTGTCTATGCTAACAGAGGTTGTATGTTCCCCCTGAATTTTGCACTAGACTATCTATGCTCACAGAGGTTGTATGTTCCCCCTGAATTTTGCATTAGACTTACATATCATCTCATTCATCCTAAATTTTGGTTTGACTAACAGAGGTTGTACATTCCCCCTTGCTTTCTTCAATACCTCACAAGACTGGTCGATTATCCAAATCTCCTTGGCTAGCCTCAAGGTGTCCCATATGGCCTCTCATTGGAGAATGACTATCGATGTTGCCAAATTTTACACTCCCTCTCAGCGAGAGAGTCATTCTCAACCACACCAAGATTTCCTCTTAGTTTCCCAAACTATCTGGAGGTTAGAGGCTTGGTCAGGATATCAGCTACCTGCTCGCTCGTGGCTATGTACTGTAACTTTACAATTTTTCTCTAGACCAAGTCTCGGATGTAGTGGTACCTCATGTCAATATGTTTTGACCTGTCGTGAAATATCGGGTTCTCTGTTAATTTTATGCAAGTTTGGTTACCATAGTGAACCATCGTCGTCTCGAGCTTGTCACCAAACAACCTAGAGACCAATTTTCTAAGCCATATTTCTTCCTTTCTAGCATCACTTTTTGCAATGTACTCAACCTCTATTGTACTCTATGAAATGGATCTCTACTTCCTACTTGACCAAGAGATCCTAGAGGATCCTAAAATGAATCATTATCTAGAAGTACTCTTCTGATCCATTGGGCTACCTGCCCAGTTAGCATCTGCATACCCATGCAGAAATAAACCACCACTGGATGTATATCTCAGACCATAAGTAATGGTCCCTCTGAGATATCTCAAGATGTGCTTTGCTACCACCCAATGTGTCTGTCTTAGTTCATTCATGAACTGACTCATCAAAATCACTACATAGCATATAACTAGCCAAGTGTGGATCATGTAAATCAATGATCCAATCAACTGCCTAGACATGGTGGGATCCACCAAATCTGAACCTGTATCAGAATCATGCATCTTCCTCATGTTGGTAATCATTGGAGTAGACATGGATTTGCAATCCATCATACCAAAACTATTTAGTACATCCACTGTGTATTTTCCTTGTGCCAAAAATATCTTGCCCTATCTTTGCCATACTTCGAATCCTAGGAAATAATGCATCAAGCCTAAGTATTTCATCTCAAATTATGAGGTTAGCTCCCTCTTACACCAGGCTATTATCCCTTCATCTCCTATTAAAAAGAGATCATCAACATACAAGATTAGTATAAAAGGTTGGTTACCTCTTACATTGAAGTATATATTTGCATCAGCATTACTTTTCTGAAAGCCCAGGCTTTTAAGAAATCCATCAATCCTATCATACCAAACTCTAGGAGCCTGTTTAAGACCATACAAGGCCTTCCTTAGCTTTCATACATGATTTCCTTTGTTATGTAGTGAAAAACCATCTGGTTGTTTAACAAAGAGCTAATGTTCATTATTTCCATTCAATAATTTTGTTTTTACATCCATCTGATGTAGCTTCCAACCAAGAACGAGAGCTAAAACAATAATAGTTCAAATGGAGGTATACCTAGCTACGGGGGAAAAAGTCTCTTCGCAGTCGATTCCTTATTTCTGAGTGAAGCCTATGACTACAAATATTTCTTTAAACTTTTCCACACTTCCATCAGCTGCATGTCTGATCTTATAAATCCATTTGGATGAATCCACTGATTTGTCTTTTGGCCTCGGCAAAATGTCCTAAACATTGTTATTTATAATAGACATGTATTCCTCAAGAATGGCATCCTTCCATAATTGTAATTTATCTGCTTCTTCAAATTAAGAAGGTTCGACATCACTAATGATGCTCATTAGTGCAACATAGCCTCCAAACTATGAGGCCTCTTCCTTTCCCTGAAAGTTCCTTTGGGAGCAGTTATCCTTTCTACTTCCTCCACTACTTCTTTAAGCCACCCTGGATTCCTTTTGGATGGAGGTTCTTCAAGAATTATTTCTAACACTTAAGAATTTTCTAGGGGCTCATTACTTGACCCTTCATGAGGTTTCTCCCTCTAATCATTTGACTCTTCATTTTCATAAGAGAGTGAAGTTGGATGAACTGCTTCTGATTCCTGTTGAAGCTCTCTGGATTTCCTAAATGTGGGTTCCCCATGGAAAGTCACATCTCTACTTACCTCTATTTTCCTATGACCTGGTACATAAATCTAGTAAGCTTTGGACTTCTTAGTGTACCCCACAAAAAACCCTCTCTTTCCTGAGGGTTCCATATTTGTCCTCTTTTCCTTTGGGACATGAATATACACAGGACACCCAAATATCCTTAGATTCCCTACTTCAGTTTTGATCTCTGAGAATACCTCTTCATGAGTCTTTTCCTTCAAGGTAGCACATGGACACCTGTTTTGAATATACATAGTAGCGTTACACATCAAAATTACTCACTCCAATAATGACCTATTGCCATCATTACCAGTGTCGCAAGTGTCGCATTTTATCCATAATTGTCGCAAGTGTCGCAAACATCATATTGTCATATTACCTATGTCGTGTCTCGAACGACATTACAAGAACACTTAAGACACCTTCAAAGACTAGTTTAAGAAGGAGAAATCACTTGACAAAGAGTACAAATCTTTTACCATGGAAAAAACCACTCAAAAGTCATTTTTGAAGGCCAACTCTCCCCTGCCCACTGTCAGGGAGTGTCAATGCTCCCTTCCCTCTTTTGGGGGAGCGTTGCAACACTTTGTGCCCCTTCTTTAGGGAGCATTGGATGGTTTGAGGGAATTTTTGACTGTTGAGGAAAATCAGGGATAAATCCCCCTCATCTCTGGAATTATTTGGATTCAAATTTGAGGTCAAGGCTGGATCTTAGGGAGGATCCACAACTGATGGAGAAATATCCTCAACCTATCCCAAGAATATCTAAGGTGGTTAGGCCTCTCCTATTGAAATAATGTAACTGCAAAGTGTATTCTTATTGTTATTTGATATATTATTCAATGGATCAATCCCCATTGTGGATTGATCATGTTAGCTATTGTAAAAGGACGAAATCCCCTTTTGTGGATTGGTCATAATGTAATTGTAACAGGCAGAAATAGAATTCGGCCCCAGAATATATCAAAGAGGTCTCAGAATATAATAAAGGTGGTTATAACAACCCAGAAGATGATGTCATTCGTGCCAGTAAAAGGACACTCCCACACATGCCATTCTTGTATAAATAAGGAGGCGAGCACCTCACTTAGACACACACTCACTTGTTCATTGAGAGACAATTTTTGGAGCTGTAATTGGAGAAGAGGGAGAGAGAGAGGCACATCTTTCGGAGAGGACATTCTGTACTTGTTTGAGTGATCTCTTGGCATTGTATTGGCTATCTATAATAAGGAAGTTTTGTTGGGTTTTCTTCCCCTAGAGGGTTTCCTAGGATAAATGTTGTGTCTCTTGTGATTGTGTATTTCTTGGTGATCTTGTATTATGTTGTTGTTATCTATTGAAATGAAAGGAAATATAATAATGCCTTAAAAATTAACATGGTTTCAGAGCCAATCTAATGAGAGCATCTTTCACAAGAGAAAAGTGAAAAATGTCATTGTTGTCGTACATGCAAATTATGGTTTTTGTTGGTGAGATATTTCAACCCTAAAACCATCTAGAAAAGTGCGCCCTCCCCCAAGGATCATTTTGGCACCTTCATTGCACCTTTTCAGTGGCTAGATCTCCTGGAAAGTGAAACCCTAGTTTCACAAAGTACCAAAAATCGAGAAAACCTGAGTACCAGAAGTACCAGAGTACCAGAAGTACTAGAAAACCAGAAGCGTCAATCTAGAAATCCGTAAATCAAGTTTGAGGGGGTAAAAGTTGGATTTTCATAAATCCGATTGCACCAGCTTACTCGCCTCAACTAAGTGCATCTATCCCTTGGATCATAATTTCAAATTTTGAATTTTGAAAAATTAGGGTTTCCTCATAAAACCCTAAGTTTCACAACTAGTTGCAGTTGCAGAACTAGTTGCAGTTGCAGTATCAGTTGTAGCTGTAGCACCAGTTGCAAACACCCTTGAATTTTTTAAGAGTTGGTAATGACTACCATTGCTGCCAGATGGATCCACTACCTGCAAATACTATGTACTCACATAAGTTTAAATGGTTAAACCTTAAACAACATTTGCAGGAGAAGGGATCTCTTTCCATAGATCTAGCGGGATCTCAAGATCAAACACATTCAGAGGAATGATGAAACCCAGGTGTAATTATCCTGATATGCATCCATTTGTTATATTGATCAATGTTGCATGTTGTAGCTATGACCTTCATTCTAACCTTTTCTCAGTCAAGGTATTAGATGGATTAAAAGTTGAGATCATAGATCTTATCCTCTAACCCAACCTTCTGTCAAGATAGTGTATTGTTTTAGTACAAAAGACAGGTTGAAGAAAGCACTTGTCATCCTGAGTGAAGGAGACTTGAAAGAAAATAAAGCACTCATTTATGAGGACAAGGCTCCAAGTTTGATTAATCAAGTTGATAAGATTCAAAGGTACACATGACAAGTTCATGACTATAGTTGAGATAACAATCTTTGTAAAGTATTATTCTTGATAGCATGTAAGCATATAGAAGTAAATGCTTTTCCTGATACAACTAACACCTCCTCTAGGAGAAACCTCGTGTTTTAGTTCCAAGTTTCCATGGAAGAATGTTTGATCAAAACACTATGAGAGTGTTGACCTCATTTCATATTGTATTCCTTACCTTTAATCTTTGCTTCAGATAAATTCCAAGTGATAGCTCTAAAGGAGCTACTGTGATGATTGTTCATGCTATTGCCTTATATTATCAAAAGGATATTATTCTTGCTTATTGTTTTGTTTACCTTGCCCTAGGTCATAGGTAATAACCCTGAGGAATTTATAGTGAAGGTTGCAGATGCAATGGGCTAAAGGAGAAACCTTGAAAGAAGAAATCATCATTGGAAAAGAAGAAGGTGGCTTGTATAAGCTAAAGGGTCACTTAGAAGCTACCATGGCCCACACCATTGAAAACCCATGTGAACTTTGGCATAGAATATTAGCTCACATTAACTACAAGGTGCTACCATACATATGCAAAGTAGTCATAGGTTTACCAGAACTCAAGGTTGACCATGAAGGCATATGCAATGGATGTGCACAAGGGAAGAACAACAAGAACCCTTTTCCGAAGAGAGACAAAAAAGTAGAAGGAGTCCTAGAACTCATTCATTCAAATGTGTGTAGCCCAATACCATCATCCTCCATTAGTGGGTATGTATACTATGGATCATTCATTGATGATTATTCTCGTAAAACCTGGGTATATTTTTTGAAATATAAAGATGAAGTGTTCAACAAGTTCAAGGAATTCAAAGCCTTGATAGAGAATCTTTCTGAAAGAAAGATCAAGATACTCAGGTCAGATAATGGAGGAGAATACACCTTAAAAGAGTTCGTGAGCTTCTGCAAAGATGTTGGGATCAAGAGGGAACTCACTACTCCCTATAATTCCCACCAAAACGATGTAGCTGAACAAAAGAACAGAATGATAATGGAAGATGTGAATACTATGATCCATGATCAAGATATTCCTATGTGATTATGGGCAGAAGAAGCAATGGAAGTTGTATATGTGCAGAACAGATTGTCCCATAGTGAACTTGGGTTCAAGACCTCGGAAGAGATGTTCACCAGAAATAAGCCATAGGTAAGCCATATCAAAATATTTGGCAGCCCAATATTTATTCATATACCTAAAGAGAAGAGAAACAAGTTGGAACCTTTAGGAAAGAAGGGAATATTTGGGAGATACTATGAGGTCTCCAAGGCCTTCAAAATTTATATACCAGGTCACTGTCACATTGAGATCAGCAGGTATGTGACCTCTGATGAATATGTAACACTCAAGAAATCAAGAAGATCCCAGCTTGAAGAAGTATATGAAGAGGAACCCGTAATCCCCAGAACTACAGAATCAGTGAGGAAGGCTCCTAGAGCTACAGAACTAGTAAGGGAAGACATAGCTTCCTCTTATGAGGAAATTCCATAAGACCATGATATGGTAGAATTTCAAGAACCACCTCAGATGACGATCCTCCATAAAATAAAGCCAGCTTGGGTTAGAGAGATTATTCAAGATGGAGAGAAGTATGGTGTTTCCGAAGGAACCATGAGACAGGTGAAAAGACCAAAGCCATTCTCCAGTTATATGGCTTTGATGTGTGATCTCCTAGAGAATGAGCCTACCTTCTTTGAAGAATCCATTCAAATGAAAGAATGCACAGATTCCATGACAAAGGAATACCAATCCATAATAAAGAATGATATATGGGAAATAGTTCCTAGACCGAAGAGTAAAGACATGGTATCCTCCAAATGTCTCTTCAAAATAAAACATGTTTATGACGGAAATATTGAGAAGTATAAAGAAAGATTTGTCGCTCGTGAATTTTCTCAAAAGGAAGGCATTGACTATGAAGAGACATTCTCTCCTGTAGCCAGATACACTTCTATCAGAACCATCAAAGCCCTTGCAGCTAAGATAAAATGGAAATTGCACCAGATGGATGTAAATATAGCTTTCCTAACTGGTGCCATCAAAGAGGAAGTGTACATAGAGCAACCTCAAGGATTTGAATTTGAATACATGAAGTCTCATATCTGAAAGTTGAACAAAGCCTTGTACAGATTGAAGCAAGCTCCTAGAGCTTGGTATGGCCGGATAGATAGTTTCCTGATGAGCTTGGGATTTACCAACAGTAAAGCAGATTCTAACCTCTACTTAAAGGTTATGAATGATGAGCCAGTAATATTACTGCTATATGTGGATGACTTACTCTTAACCGAAGAAGAAAATATCATCACTGAATGTAAGAAGAGACTTTCCTCAAAATTTGAAATGAAATACCTTGGCCTAATGGATCATTTCTTAGGTCTTTAGTTATGGCAGAGTCTAGAGAGGATCTTCCTTAACCAAGGTAAGTATGCAGTCAAAATCCTGAAGAGATTCAACATGTTAGAATGCAAGTCCATGAATACACCCATGGAAGCGAAGCTGAAGCTGTTGGTCAACACTTTGTCAGAATTGATTGATGCCACGATGTACAGACAGATTATTGGATTGTCGATGTACCTGATGAACACCACACTAGACATTTGTTTTTCCATGAACTCCTTGAGTCAGTTTCTGGTAGAACCCAGACATGTTCACCTAGTGGCTGCAAAATATGTGATGAGGTACCTTAAGGGTACATTAGATTGTGGTCTCAATTATGATGGAGATCATGATTTCACATTGAGTGGGTACACTAATTCAGATCAGGCAGGAAATGTTTCTGACAGAAAAGGCACTTCAGGATGTTGTTTCAGTTTTGGATCAACCATGATCTCATGGAAGAGTAGGAATCAATCCAACATTGCTCTCAGCACAGTAGAAGTAGAATACATTGTTGCATGTTCTGCCAGCTGCAAAGTTATATGGCTTTGAAAGTTGTTGACCGGCCTATTTGACCTAGAGATGGAAGCAACCATGATCCTATGTGAAAACTAGAGCTTTATAAAGATGACAAAGAATCATGTATTCCATAACAGGTTGAAGCACACAGAGATTTGTTATCATTACATCTGTGACATGGTGCAGAGAGGATCCTTAAAGTTCCATTATATTAGCACGGATGAATAGTTTGTTGATGTGTTGACCAAGCAGTGTAAAGTTTGAGCACTTTCGAGATAAGCTTGGTATAGTCCAAAAGGAGCTTCCTTGAAAGGGGGATTAGTTTCTGTGATGAGACTTCTCTTGCTTCCAACTTCAGTGTTGTGACGTAAAGCAAGAAGATCTGAT
Source organism: Picea glauca (assembly GCA_000966675.3). NCBI lineage: Eukaryota > Viridiplantae > Streptophyta > Pinopsida > Pinales > Pinaceae > Picea > Picea glauca. Next base: position 386,618 of record JZKD02S1748069.1, read on the forward strand.
GAGACTAGTATTGTGCTTCCGGCTTGACAGTTGTGACGTAAAGCCAGTCTATTATCTTCCTTCCAAGTTGATGGTTGTGACGTAAAGAAAGAATATGTGATGATACTAGTACTACACTTCTAACTTGAAAGCTATGACGTAAAGTCAGTCTAGTATATTGCTTCCAACCTAATGGTTGTGTTGTAAAGCAAGACGATGTGATGAGACTAGTATTGTTCTTCTAGCTTGAGAAGATATGACGTAAAGCCAGTCTACTATCTTGCTTCCATATTGAGTGTTGTGATGTAAAGAAATACATTGACACGAGACTAGTATTGTGCTTCCAGCTTGAGAAACTGTGACGTAAATCTAGTCTAGTATCTTGCTTCCATCTTGAGTGTTGTGACGTAAAACAAGACATTGGGATGAGACTAGTACTGTGATTCCATCTTGAGAATCTGTGACATAAATCCAGTCTAGTATCTTGCTTCCATCTTGAGTGCTATGACATAAAGCAAGACAATGAGATGATACTAGTACTATGCTTCCAGCTTGAGAAGCTGTGACGTAAACCCAGTCTAGTATCTTGCTTCCAACTTGATTATTGTGACATAAAGCAAGATGAGTACTGAGCTTCCAGCTTAACAACTGTGACATAAAGACAGTCTCATATTATGATGAGCCAACCTCGTGTTGTGATTATGATGATGTATTAGTTTTATACTAATACATATTGGTGCATATGATGATTTCATTCCTTTGAGAATGACGATGATGTCGATGAAGAAAACTTCTGATGATTTATAGATATTCCAGTTAGTGTTCCAAGATGATATTGATGATGTTGTCCTCCTGATTTTTTTTATGATAAAGGCTTGTCTCTCGTCTGATGCTGCTGTAGAATACCCTTCTTATTAGGGGGGAGTGTTGAAATAATGTAAATGCAAAGTGTATTCTTATTATTATTTGATATATTATTCATTGGATCAATCCCCATTGTGGATTGATCATGCTGGCTATTGTAAAAGGACCAAATCCCCTTTTGTGGATTGGTCATAGTGTAATTTTAATAGGCAGAAAGATAAGTCAGCCCCAAAATATATCAAAGAGTCCCTAGAATACAATAAAGGTGGTTATAACCACCTAGAAGAAGAAGTCGGCCCTGCCAGTGAAAGGAAACTCCCACACATGCCAGTCTTGTATAAATAAGGAGTCTAGCACCTCACTTAGACACACACTCGCTTGTTCATTGAGAGACAAGTTTCAGAGCTGCAGTTGGAGAAGAGAGAGAGAAAGAGCCGCATCTTTGGGAGAGGACATTTTGTACTTGTTTGAGTTATCTCTTGGCATTGTATTGGGTATATATAATAGGGAAGTTTTGTTGGGTTTTCTTCCCCTAGAGGGTTTCCCAGGATAAATGTTGTGTCTCTTGTGATTGTGTATTTCTCAGTGATCTTGTCTTATGTTCTTGTTGTCTATTGAAATGCAAAGAACTATAATAATGGATTAAACATTAACATATCCAAGCCTATATAAGGAGGCCTCTTCATGGTGAAAGGGAGAGACAATGAAGGCATACAACTTATGATCTCATAAGGAAGAAAATAATGAATCATAGTCATTCTTCCTGTGGATCATTTGAGTAAAGGGTTTGGACAAAGAGAGCTTGGTGAGGTTGTTGCATCTGCATCTACAGTTGTAAGAACTTTACTTTTTTTTCATTGATATATATGTGCTTGGCTTGTTTCCTTCAATATTATGTTTATTTACATGAAATTGTCTTAAATAGATATATTTGGTTTCAAGCTAATCATAGTAGAATAGGAATCATGTTTTGTCTTTGAATGGATTGTAGGACTTGTCGAGGATCTTGGATATTGGAGCTCAACTCGGACTGGAACGAGGACAAACATCACAAAAAGGTACATCTTCTTCCTCTTCTCTATACATTAGTTTAGCTAGGTTTAAAGGGATGTTAGTGATCAATGTTAGCACCTTTCTGTCTTG
>JZKD02S1748069.1:389704-426274 GCA_000966675.3 Picea glauca
CATCATCATGAGATTCATTATTGGAACTTGAACTATCATGAAGGGAATATTTACCTTGTACTCCAATCGTTGTGATATTTTCCTCATCTCTTGAATCAAAACCAAGATCTTGTTGCACTGTAGCAATGGTATTTGTCTTCCCCTTTCCACCAAACTTATTTGGTCTCTTCTATGGATGCATTTTCCAACAATGCTCATCATCGTGTCCATCTTTCTTCCAATGAGTGGAAGATGGTTTTGCTTCTCCCTTCTTTGTGTTGGCAGTATTTTTGTCCTTCTTTTTAAACTTTTTAAACTGCTTATGTGGGAAATTGGAAGGTTTCTTTGTGGGATAGTCTTGAAGATGCTTTCACCTATTCTCAAGGTGAGTGGATTGCACACAAAATTCGTCAAGACTGGTGGGGTTAAACAATAGGAAATTATGAGGAATATAACTCTGAAGTGCGCCAATATACTACATTAAAGTTATATAAGAATCTAAAGGAATGTTCAATGCAAGAGATTTATTCCTAAATTCTTCTGTGAAACTTTGTACATTTTGACCTTTACTTTGTCTTAAACTTTTCCATTCCATCATTGCTTTATGTAAATAACCCAATGGATAAAATTGCTTCCTTATTGCTGATTTAAATTCCAACCATGAGGAAGACGATTACCACACTTACTTATGTCCTGAAGTTTTCTCTCCCACCATACGAGAGTGATTCCTTCCAACTGAAGAGAGGCCAATTGCACTTTAACTTCTTGTTCATCAATCTATTGAACATGGCAATATACTTCAACCCGTTGGATCCAATTATCCAACTTTTCAAGATTAGCATCTCCATTAAACATAGGTTAAGAAAATTTTACATCAAGCTTTAACAATGGTTTCTTAAAAGAAGCTTTATTGCTAGAATGACGAGAATGATTAGAGGAAGAAGATCTAGAACTCAATGTTGAATATGGAGGCTTATAAGGATCTCCTCCAACCCCTTAACTCACTAAAGAATTTTCATCCATTGGTGCTTCCTTTTTCTTCCCTTTATTTTCGATTCTCTTCTCGTAATCTCCATACATTTTCTCGACCATATCTGACATGTGATAGAAGACCATATCAAAGTTTTTCTGTTGTTCATCACACTTGTCCTCTTCATCCATTTTCTTCCTTCAAGATGCATGTCCAATCTCTGGGTTGAAAGGATTAAGTGTTCCTTCACCATGTTTATGATTGACCCGAGTTAGCATTCACACTCAATAATTCAAGTAAAAGATGACTTCTTTGATACCAACAAGATTCAGGATCTTTTCATTGATGTAACTTATTAAAGAATTGTATTAAATGAGCATAAATTGAAGTGCACCATAAATAAGGAATAACTCAATAATGAAGAGACATATGCATCATATCTGAAGACAAAAAAATTTATAACAGAGTTTGTCCCTGGTGGACTATGTCTTCAGGTCCTTCCCTCAAATGGGTAGGCCTTTTTATTAAATCAACGAAAGAATTTGGAAAAATACGTAAGTATACCTCATTCTGGATTTAATATGAGGAAGCTTTGCTCACATCATAAAATAAACAGCACCACTGAATTCTTGTCATTGAATTAACCAAAAATGAATGTCTCCATGCCTCGATCTGAGTCTGGCACTTTCAGACCCTCGAGAAACTTCGTCTACATTTTTGTTCCTCCACCAACAATAATATCATGGAAAATTCTCATTTTTCATGCCTCATCCGTATGGTCATGCACCCTGGTCTGACCCCCAAGCTCTGGCAAAACCCAACTCTTAAATAAAATCGGGGGAGGATTTACCAACGAGGTTGGTTGGCCTGTTGGTTGGAGGATATATTTAAAGTGCTTTGTTGGAGGAGCTTTCGAGGTCAATCCCATGGACCTCCATTTTAATACATGGATTATACATATACATTGTTTTTTTTTGTTGGTCCCATGCTAACTTTGGAGTATGGTTTGGCTTGGAGGATCCCGCCAGATCTTATGGAAGATTGTGTTATAAACTTAGCGGACTAGGGGTTGGCACCAATCAACCCATTTTCCCATTTTAAACTTTGGTTGTTGGTAATCCTTGGGAATTTTCCTGCTACCACATGGTGGCCTTTCATTGGCCCACATCACCACATTGCACAGACAACCACATCACCTCTACCACGTCATCCTGCCATGTCACATGTCTTGTGGTTGTATGGTTTTCCACGTCGCTGTATAGAATGCCACGTGGCAGTTTCCCATTGGTCCACATATTGATCATAAGAGTCCAAAATCGAGTGACACATGGCAGCCTATGGTGCTTCCAGGCCATCATGATGATGTCATCATGACACATGTCATTCTTTGTGTCTACCACGTACCCTATACAAGCGACGACATCATTCATATAGATGTTGACGTCAGTAGTAAAAATGCTAGAGCATCCCTACTGACTGGGTTGGGTTGACCAAAACTTTGACCACAAATATCTTTTGGTTAATAACTCTATTTGACGATCCGTTTATGTCGTTGGAAATCTTGCAACGCACTCTTCACGATGATGCCAATTTCACTGAGTCTTGAGAAATTTGAATTTTTCCCTTTTTGTATCTATTGAGGACATTCTGAGATTTATGAGGTGCTTCTGCCAATTCAGAGTTATCCTTAGTCTTCTTTGGATCCTCTCTGGATCTTGAGGGGAGTTGCAGGAGGAGAAACATTAGTGGGTTTAGGGCAAGGATGAAAGGAGAGTTTGTAGTTCTGGGAGGAGACAATCTATTGGGAGTCCTTGGCTCATTGAGTAGCTTCTGCTATAACCCTATAATTTATAGGATCAACTGTTGATTGTAATTTTGTTCCTTTAGAATTTTTTACTTATAGATATTGTTGCATTCTACAAAAGAAAGAAAAGACAAGAAAAGAAAAGAAAAATGAAAGAAAAGAAATGAGAAAAACAAAAAGAGGGCATAAAAGAAAAAGGATAAAGCCCCATGAATGGATAATGACTTGATCCATACAGTGTAAACATGGCCAATTCTTTTAAATTTAAGTATTTAGGATTAGTGAATAAGCTTGTCTATACTGTCTAATCTTAGCCAAGTAATTTAGGTTATCTAGTGAATATATTTGATCAAACATTCTAATCTTGGTGAAATAAACCCAGGGTAGAGTATTTTCTTAGCCCAACCGTTTAAGCTGGGATAAAGGTGCAAAGGAGTAGGCTAGGACATAGGTTAGTTAGTTTCTCTTCAATAAAATATGTAAGATGATCGAAGAAAAATGTCATATTTTGATGGTGAAATGTTTTTTCTAGCACCATGGTGACAAAAGTAAGGGGGGGCAGTGCGCAAAACCCATAAAAGGTTCATCAAGGCTAAGTTTGGCCTCATATATTGAAATGCGCCCTAGATATTAAATATCAGGCCTAGATCTACGATTGAGCTGTTGGTGTCGAGATCTACGGTTTTCATGAGTTTTCGGACCCCCCCCCGACCGTGCGACCTTTAATGGGGGGAGGGTTCCAAAAAGGTGATTAAATTGTTCACTCAGATCTTTGGTCATCCAATCAGTGTGCAAATGGATGGTCCCCAGGAGATTCTGGACCCCCCCGACCATTATACCTTTAATGGTGTGGGTTCGACAAGATGTTTAAAGAACATGCTCGAGATAATGGTTGATCTATCTTTTCTCAGATCAATAGTGAGAAAGGGATCCCGGACCCCCCTAACTTTTGTACCTGTAACAAGGGGGGGGGTTTGGAATGAATCAGTTACTAGGTGGGCCCCATCCCTACATGGCATCATCTCATTGCATCTTACCTCCCCTCTCCAAACATTTACCACCTACCATTTTCCAACTCACCACCATCATATCAAGATGTCACATCCCAAAACCACCCTTTGAAAGTTCCATGTCATGTCCTCATCAGTATGTCCTATCCATATAACCGTTATGGGTCATATCTTTTCATTCATCCCTCAATCATCATTCTGCACGTCAACCAAATACACACGTCAGACGCTTTTCACCCTACCCTCTCATGCTCTCAAGAACCTGTTAACCATTTATTACTGGCCACATACCCATTGTTCACCTAACCTATCCTTTTTCATCCAATGGACACCCATTCACTAAATCCAAACCCCGTTTCGGTCATTCTCATTGCACTCACACTCCATGCCTATCAGAGACTCATTCTCCTTCGCCTCTGCAACATCTCATGCAGTTGCAGATTTTGCCTACTAACGTGTGCTCAGTATGTAGGTACTGGTGGAAATCAATGGCGTCTAAAAGTAAAATGTCAAAAGTAGAGGAGAATCCTTTTCTCCCACCTCCTGTCAATCTCGACCAGATCCCTTTAGTAGACAAAGATTATCTAATCTCAAAAACTAAGTCTGGATTTGATTTTACTGAGCTACAGTCGTGGTTCAAGGACACCTTCATTGATTAGAGCGATGAAATTGGGCTCTAGCAGTCAATTCTCCCTCTATATCTTTTTCCCCAAGTCTATCACTTTCCCGAATTCACTCTCAAATTCCAAGCGCACTACCTCCCTGATCAGAGATCCACAGTATCTTCATCCGGAGATACCTTGTTCCTTATTACACCCAAGGCCATCGATCAAATGATGCAGGTACCCAGAGCCGAACCCCGTTCTCCCCTCACAATTGAAATTATGACATAAATGTATCAAAATTTGTCGTTTCCCCAAAGAGAGCAAAACTTTGAGTTGTTCCTTCCACAATATGCCCAATTCCCTAAGAATAATCCTCCCTATCATTCTTCCATATTTCCAAAAAGGGAAATCAGATCATCTCAATACTGTGTTGTTTGCTTGATTACTTCTCAGATGAATGGGTGGATGAACCTATCCTAGGTTTCCTGTCCATTTTCTCTGCTGAAGAGAAAGTGGCCACTCAATTTGATTACAATGGTTTTTTGGCCAAGAACTTACATGAGAAACTGGCAAATTTCCCTGCATAAGGCATGTTCTGGTATTCTTCAATACTGGCCTACATGTTTATGTTCTATAAAGTAGACATATTTTCCTTTCTCATGCAGAATATGGACAAAGATAGAAAACCACAAGCAGTAACTCTATGGACATCGCCGCTCAGAAGAAACTCCACTAAGTTCAGTTTCAAACAATTCATCAAGTTGTTTTATCACCCCATGGTAGGCATGCTTAGTGGAAGACCAGAATCGAGGATAAATGAGGAGATCCAAAGATTTTTTCACCTTTCAGATCTCGCAAAGACCGGGGACTAGTTCTTATACCAGAATCACATGGAGATCAAAGTGTATGGGTGTGAACTAGATCCATATAAGCTGCCCAAGTATGTGCCTCTTCGAATATTTGCACTACTGTATATTCGACAGATGATAAATTCAGATGACATTCATTTTGTGTCTCTGAATAAAAAATAATAGATGAGGATTAAAGGACAAATAGGACCCTTTATCTGCAACAATCGAGTTGATGGGGAAAAGGAAGATAAGCTATTAAAGAAAATGAAATTCAACACCAGTTTCATTTGGCGTTATGATTCGAGTGGGATCATTGCAGAGATGAGATCCAAAAACAAAATTTCACCTTATGCTCACACCCTCAAACCAGAAATTGAAAAGTATGTGAACCAGATAGAGTGGGAGGCGAATACTCTTGGTGACACTGAACATCAGGAAGCTCTTTCAGTCTCTTTTTCATAGACTACCACTCCATAGATACCAAAGTAAAAAAGGCCAAGAAAGGATTGCTCGCCTTCAATCACTGAGGTATCAACATAAGATTTTCAAGTATACAACAAAATACCCAAAACCACTCATGCTATTGACAAGTCTGGTGAGGAAGAGCCTTACTCTGCTAAAGTGTTTGAGGGAAAACATTAGGTAATGTCCACTCCTTCTTCAAAGAAGCATATGAATATAGATATGACCACCCAAACTCCACAAGGATCTGCACCTCTGATCATTTTTTAAAAATATGACATGATTAAAAACAAGAACCAGATGCTGACCAACAACACCTATGCTCAGTTCTGGAAGAAAACCTCCACAACACAACACAGACTATTGTCAGCCTTTGATACAGAGAAAGGAAGAATTCTTATGGAATTTCTGCAAGAACAGTTGTCTCAACCCAAAGAAATCACTAACTATAAGAGGTCAACTATTGTTTTTGACACCAAACAAGTCCATCCAGCTGACCAGATGGATTTTCAGTTCATACTGGAGAAATGGTGTTCTCCACGTTGGCACATGCTTCCTCTATGGCAGCTAAGTTACAAGTATCTTTAAACAATGTTCAGACCCAATTGAAGTTGGAAAAGATATCCTATTTTGCAAAGGATAACAGAATAAAATCCTTAGAGGACTTGCTGCTCAAGATTGGGCATGATCCCTAAAATGTAAAAGAGGCAGAGGAGATGATAAAGAAAAAGAATGTTGACATTGCATCTCTAAGAAAACAGTTGAAATTGCCACCAACAGAGGATTCACAAGCTAAATAAATAGCTGAAGTAGAAGATGCAAAAGAGGAATGGTTGAAGCTAATCATGCAGCAGAACACATAGATAAAGGAAATGGAGGTAGAATTGTAAAGGTTATTGAAAGATAAGGATAAATAAACCCCATTGGAAGTTATGCCATTGAGTGCAGTTCCCCTGGAAGAATTCAGTACAGAAGTTGTGCCAATGACCACTATAGTAGAAATTACATCGGCAACTCCATTGATAGCATTGGAAAAGACTATGTAGCTAGCAAAGTCCATGGAGGAGATGACTCTGCAAGGAACAAAGATCAATAGGCTGAAAATGGAGGTTGAAAGTCTCTAGGAACTCAAGTCTTCTTTCCAAACAAGATACAATGTTGAGAGACAAGCATCGGAGAAGCTTAAGTAGGAATTACAAGAGCTCTAGAAACAAACAGTGGGAAAAAAGACATTAACAGAGGCTAAGGAAAATATCTAGACAAACATATCCAATTCCATAAATGAGATTTGGCCCATGGTGCAAATCATGTTTGAACAATATGATTTGGTGCTAAAGAGAAGTCAAGCCATTGACAGGATAAGAACAAAACTGGATGAAATGCCCTCTGCAGCCAACGAGATCATCAAGTTTCTGAATTCAAAAACTAAGGAAGAGCTTGAAGAACTGAAAGTTGAATACATAACAGAGGCTATCCTCGAAGTAAAAAGAGTGTTGACTAAAAGAGGATTAAAGTTGCAATTGGAGGAGAAATCTCAGAACATGGACATTGGAGCTCAGAGATTTTTTAACAAACTTGAAGCCTTACAGAAAAAGGGCCTTCCTAGCCTACTTGTCCTAAATGATAAATTGATGACTTTATCTGATTATAAGAAAAATATTTCCACCGTGGCCAAAGACAGTTCCAGGTTTTCATGGATACAGGGAAGCATAACGGGCAAAGCGTTCTTGGAGACTTTGTATCCTGACCTCAACATACAGCATGAAATCAAGTACATTTTCCTCACCAAGCCAACTTTTGTTAAGTACACCAAGATGGGATGCGATGTGCGAATTGATCGAGTAAAGGTAAAGGTCTTGTCCAGCTCAGTGTCTAGTGCAATCAAAGTCATCTGAATAACTCACCAACGGTCTTCCCCAAAATCAGCTTGAGATATTCAACATATCATCATTACTTACTACATTTATGCATCTTGTTAGCTAGTTAGTTAGACTTAGACTCTTCCATGTCCTGATCATTAATGATAGGGTTGTTTGTAACCTTGATTATAAATATTTCAAACTTAGAAGTATTGAGGGTTGATCTTTATGCCTAAGCAATCTATAATCACTGTAATTTTTATCAAGAGGTTATTCCAGTAATACAAATAGACATTTCACAGGATTCTTGCGTGTTAGCTGTTGGTGAAGTTTCCTCTGTCTTCGTAAAAAAAAATTCTTTATCAGTTATCATATTGTTTTTCTAAATCTAATCTTTAAAAGAAGTTAAAGTTGTATAATTTTCCATTGTGTACTCTATTCTTAATCTTTTATAGATTTGAATGTTTTTCTTCTGATGTTATAACAAAGAAATTCTTAAATTCTTTTTTGTTCTAACTGATATCTCACCTTTTTAAGCAATACACCGTTTTATTTCTAAAGAATCCAGCATTAGCACTATCTCACCCTGTAAAACAAATCTTGTAAAAAACTGTCATTGACCTCCATATTTTAAAAATAGGCCCCATAACCCAATAGAAGCATAAGTGATATTCAACCATTTCATTTAAAAACAATACAAACAACTCGGTTATATTCTTTTTTAACTAGCCTAAAATCTTGAAAGTCCAAACAAATCTAAAACTCACAGAGAGATCCCTCTCTAAAGATGGTAAGGCTAGCTCCCAGTTTCAAAGTGGTTGGTTAAGGTTACCTTTGACAAATTTCTTCTTACCTCACAGCAACCTCTGGGAATTTACAGTTAACATAAATGACGACCATACTGGGGAAGAACTGAAGAAACTTTCCACCCCTTGATTTCTTTCCCCTAAACAAAGATAACTGTATTTTTGAAAGAATCACAAACCCTAAATATTATCTAGAAATAACGTTCAGAGGTTGTTAAAGTTTTTATATAATAGTTAAAATCTCCAAAAGAAAAATAAAATCAACAGTTCTGGCTCCCAAAAGAATTTTTACTAGATCTCATCCTGACCCAGAACCTGCAATAGCAATAGATAATCCTGAAAGATTACTCAAGAAGAAAAATACTGTAGAGATTTCAAGGACTAAAAACCCACTTCCAAGGACCCTTTCCATCTCGGAGAAGTTAGTTGTTCTTCCATACCTTGAGTTTGATATATCCTTTCAACCGAATATTTTTAGGACAAAATCTGACAATTTTGTCAGTAAAACAGTCTTAGATCAAACCATCTTTCAGCCCAGGACCCCTGAAATACTATCTCCTAGAGCTGAAGTTGATCAACGTTTTCACCATGAGACTGATAAGTTCGAAGGCCTAGTTGCGAATATTGGTCAAGCCTTAGGAAAACTCCATCTTTAGCAATCTGTCAAACTTCTTGTTTTAACTATTGTTGTAGTTTCTGCTAAACCTAAACCAGGTCACTCCATTCCTCCAAGCCCTTCATCTTCTATAGCTTCATTCACTACCTCTCCCGTCACACATGTTATTATTCAACCTCCTCCACCAATCATGGAAGCAAGATATGCTCCATTGGTATTGGCTTCTCCTTTACATGACATGCCTCAACATTATCAAATGAGACTCCCACAATTTGATAGTACTGGTCCCCTGAATGCACAACAACATGCTGATGAAATGAACGATTATTTTGACTTGCAGAAAGTAGATGAAGTCGATGTGCAGATGAGATTATTTGCACAAATTCTGAACGGAGAAGTTAAAAAGTGGTTCAAAACCTTACGTGCTGCTACCATGACTGATATTGATTTCTTTCATCGAACCTTCCTTGACAGGTGGGAGGTAAAGAAAAATCCTCTCTAGACTCTATCAGAGTATGAGAACATAAGAAGGAGCCAAGGAGAGATAGTGTAGGATTACTGCACTCGTTTCAACAATCTATACAATGATATCCCTGCAGATATTAAACCACCACAAGGTTTAGCATTAATAAAATTCCTTGATGGATTTGACACTGACATGTCAGTTCATTTGAGAGAAAGAAACGCAACAACTATGGAAGACATGAAAATAAGTGTCGTCCGTGTGGAAGCAAACCTTTTGGCCAGAAGGGCTAGGCAGAGAACAGAAAAGAGGGTCACCATCAAAGAAGAACCATCTACTTCCTCATCAGATGCCAAATTATATTCTCTCGCCAGAGCTATGGATAAAATGATGGAGAGACTCACCATAACTGAAAGGAACCCACCTAGGGAGAACCAAGCTGCCCCTCAAATTAGAAACCAAAACTTCAGAAGAAATCCACCTTAGATTAGGAAGAGAGATCCTAGAGATCAAAGGGAACAAAGGGGACCTGATCAGTAGATTAGACCACCTCTCCAATAAAATTATGCCAATTATGGGGAGGAAGTAATTGAGTATTTTGATTACACTCATATAAACCTAATGGGTGATCATGATCACGATCATGATCACGATCACAAAATCTTTCTCCTTTCACAAATAGAGGTAAATGAGGAAGCTGAGAAAATAGAACAATAAACCTTTGAGAATTCTATAATGGAGGTTCACAGGCAATATAACTTGAGAAGCAAGAAGGAAAATGAGAACTCTCCGAAGAAGGCTGTCGAAACTGAGAAAAACTCAGAAAACCCTCCCAAGAAAGTCCTTGGGCGAAATGATTTTGAATCTCCTATGCAAAAAACTCTAGAAATTCTTAAAAGAACAAGTCACACTAAAGTTTCATCAACCATTCAAACAAGTGCACATGGCCACAGATATTCTACCAATAAATCAGAAGTACAAACCATAAACAAAACCACCGCTCCTTTCAACCTTGAAGGGGAACTAGAAAAATTAAAGATTCCCATTCCCCTCTCCGACTTGATGAACAAGAATGCTTACAGGTCTCAAGTGATAAAATCTTTAAGCATCGAACCTAAGACAGGTACCAAATCCTTGAATGTTGGATCTGTACACCACTCAGACACAGTAAGCCTTGTCGATGATAAACCTGAGCTCTTGTTTGGTCCTGAAGTTGATGGTCAAACTGATAATGGTGTCGTGGCCCATTTTTACATTAGCCTAAACATCCACAATTTGATATTACACAATGCTATGCTAGATTCGGGTGCCTCTCATAACCTAATGCCCAAAGCCGTGATGGAAAAGTTGGGACTCAAGGTCACCAAACCCTACAAAGATTTGCATTCTTTCGATTCCAACAAAGTCAAATGTATAGGCCTGATTAAGGACTTATGCACCACCTTGGCTCAAATCCTAGCGAAAAGTATGGTGATGGATATCGTCATTTCAAATATTCCCCCTAAGTATGGTATGTTGCTATCAAGGTATTGGGGATATAAATTGAGAGGAACCCTGCAGCTAGATATGTTTTATGCCACCATTCCAGTTTTTGGACAATAGAGAAGACATTATAGGGAAACAATAATGAAGTATATGGTCAGTAGCCAGGAAAAGCCACACAATTACCCACTATACTCTGCACACTCTGATATGGACTCTTTTATTCTATACAACGATGGTAACTTTGAAGAACAAATCGCACAACTGGAGGATGATGCACCTGATCTGAAGGATGATAAAGCAGTTATCGAAATAAGAAACCCCATGATTGAAGAGAATGAGGAGTTTCCAGCAGACTTCTAGAGCATGGACTTCGATGGTGATGTGAGTAAAGAAGGAGTTGGAGCCATTGTTGCATAACCATAGGTCAAAGTATTATGAGAATCATTCCTACAAACTGAACTTCCAATGTACTAACAACATAGCTGAGTACGAGGCTTTTATGCTCAACCTGAAATTATTGAAGAAAGTTGGTGCCAAACAGGTAATCATAAGGGGTGATTCTGAATTGATTATCAAGAAAATAAAAGGTGACTATGCAACAAAACATCCCAGACTTAGATCTTATAGGAATGTTGTTTTAGATGCTCTTCAATGCTTTACTAAGATTGACTTGCAGGTAATGCCTAGGGGACAAAATATACTTGCAGGTGGGTTGGCTATGTCAGTAGCTACCTGTAAAATCCCTTTTCGTCCCACTCGCAAGTACACAGTGGAGGTGAAGTGTAGACCAACCATCCCTAACAACATCATATATTGGCAGGTATTTGGAAATGACGATCAAATCGAAGATTTTCTGCAATGTAAGAATGATTTCAAATGCACAAACATAGACATAGAAAATGATGACAGATTCGTAAATAAATCTGTTTTTGAGAATGGTAGTGTAAATAAAATAGATGTTGAAGAATTCAATGAAAATGATGTAGATTATCATATTCTACAGTTGAAAAACAATGTGTTACCTAGAGGTTTAGTTCTGTTGGAAGACTTGCTTGATTTTAACGATGTAGCCAAAAAACCAAAAATTCAAGCTAGTGGTAAAGAGGTTGAAGAGTGCAACATAGGAACAGAAGAAAACCCCAAAATAATAAAACTATCTAAATATATGCCGCCAGAGCAGAAAAAAAAATACATTGAGCTTTTTAAGGAATATATAGATGTTTTTGCCTGGAGCTATGAGGACTTAAAATCCTATGACACAAGTATCATACAGCATTGGATTCCCATAAAAGAAGAACACAAACCTTTTAGACAGAAAATTAGGAGAATTAAACCCAAGTTGCTTCCCCTGATAGAAAAATAAATAAAAAAGATGTATGATGCAAAGATTATAGTACCCTTGAGATTTTCCAAATGGGTTTCCAACCTAGTTCCGACCAGGAAGAAAACTGGTGAGATCAAACTTTGTATAGATTTTAGAAATCTGAACAAAGTCTCCCTCAAAGACAATTACCCTTTGCCCAAAATGGACCATATTTTACAAAAGGTGGCTGGAGCGAGTAGGATCTCCTTACTAGATGGTTTCTCGGGTTACATCCAAGTTCTGGTCCATCCAAAAGATCAAGAGAAGACAACTTTTACCACACCCTAGGGAACCTTCATGTATGTGAAGATGCCATTTGGTCTGATGAACGTTGGGGCTACTTTTCAAAGAGAAATGGATATTTCTTTTGTGGATGATACTGAGAGATTTATAGTCATTTATTTGGATGATGTAACTGTTTACTCCAAATCTGACGAGGAACACTTGCTCCACCTAAGACGTGTGTTTGAGAAGTGCAGAAAATTTGGGATTTCATTGAATCCTAAGAAAATTCTTTTTGAGTTAGAGGAAGGTAAACTACTGGGACACATAATCTTAAAAGAGGGAATTAAAATAGATCCCAACAGGATATAAGCCATCTAGAAGGTGGAACACCCTGGGAATATCAAAGAACTGCAAACTTTCATTGGCAAAATAAATTTCCTTAGGATATTCATACCAAATTTGGCTAAACTTCTCAGGAATATCACTAATATGCTGAAAAAAGACACAAAAGTCAAATGGAACACTGAGTCCAAACAGTCATTTGAGCAGGTGAAACATGCTCTCACCCAAGCCCCAGTTCTGATTAGCCTAGATTATACCAAAGAATTTCATCTTTTCTCCTTCACATCTGAGCACACTATAGCTGCAGAAAAACAGTGAAGGGTACAAGCAACCCATAGCGTTTCTCAGCAAATCTTTAAGAGATGTAGCGTTGAATTATAACATTATGGAGAAACAAGCCTTTTCTCTGGTAAAGGATATAAAAGATTTTAGAGTCTATATTCTCCACTCTCATACAATTGCATACGTCCCAAACACAGTGGTTAAGGATATCCTGACCCAGGATAATCCGGATGGAAGAAGAGGAAAGTGGATTGCGTTTATTCTAGAATATGACATTGAAATAAAACCTACTAAACTGATCAAAGGACAGGGTTTGGCGAAACTAATGGTTGAGTCTAATTTTCATGCTTTAGATATTAATTTTTTGGCTGCAGTAGATAGACCAGAAAAGGAGGCAACTCCAAACATAAAAGAGGCATTCTTAAACTCCCCTTGGTACGCAGACCTCATTTTTGTACTCCAAAATTTACAGGCTCCTCCAGGTTTGACTAAGACCAAAGATAGATTTATTAAATTGAAAGCATTGAAATTTTGTATTTTAGAAAGAAATCTCTATTGGAAATATCCTGGTGGTATCTTGCTTAATTGGTTGTTAAAAGATGAAGCTGACAAAGTTCTTCAAGATTTTCATGCAGGAGACTGTGGTGGGCACCTGAGCTGGAATACCATAGCTAACAAGATTCTGAGAGCTAGTTTTTACTGGCCTACTTTGTTTCCTGACGTCCACCAGAAGGTTACTTCTTGCCACAAGTGCCATATTTTTGAAGGTAAAAGGAAGCTTATGCCACTCCCTATCAAACCCATTTCGGTTGAATCTCCTTTCCAACAATGGGGTCTAGACTTCATTGGTGAAGTACATCCACCCTCCTCAGGCCCACACAGATGGATCTTCATGGCCACAGACTACTTCACCAAGTGGATTGAGGATGTACCATGCATGCAAGCTACTGACTCTGTCATCATCAAGTTTTTAGAAACTAACATTTTGTCTCATTTTGGATGCACTAGAAAATTTATAGCTGACAATGCGGCGTCTTTCACATCCAAAGTCTCATAGATTTTTTTAATCAATATCGCATTACTCTAGGAAACTCGACAACTTATCTGCAAGGAAATGGGCTAGCCGAGTCTTCTAACAAAAGTCTGGTGAACATTCTCAGAAAGACACTGCAAGAAAACAAGAAATCATGGCATAACAAGTTGTTTTTCTCAATCTGGGATGACAAAATAAGCACCAAAAGAGCAATTGGTATGTCTCCATACCTATTGGTATATGGCACCGAGGCAGTTTTTTCCCTTTAACTAGGAGTCCCTGTCATGAAATTGTTGCAGGGAACACAAGAAGAACCAAATGATGTCCAACAAAGGATAAATCAAATGATCCACCTAATGCAATCCAGAGAAGAAGTTTATAACATAACTCAAGTGATCCAGGAAAATATTAAAAAGATTTATGACAAGAGAAGCAAAGAGGATAACTTTGAATTGGGTGATCTAGTTTTGATATGGGACTCCAGAAATGAAGATAAAGGTAAACATGGAAATTTTGATTTCTTGTGGAAGGGTCCTTACACCATTCAGGCCTTTAGAGGAAATAATTCTTTTCTACTTTCTAATAGTGATGGATCAGACCTGCCAGGGGGGCCTGTAAATGGCAGGATGCTGAAGAATTACTTGCCACCTCAGTAGAAAGATCCCCAATCCTTTTCATTATATATATCATTTATTTTAGAATTATTTTGTGTGTAGGTGATTTCTTTTCAGGTGTTTGAAGCCCGCAGAGAAGGCTCTAAGACATTGAATAATGTCATCAAAATTTCCAAAATAGAGCAAGTCTGATAAGAGAAGAAGCTTTAGAGGAAATTTTTCAAGACAACAAGAAACCGGATTCTTGGCATCTCGCAAGGAGGATACCATCCCTAGGTGGAGCCACTGTTATAACCCTATAATTTATAGGATCAACTATTGATTGTAATTTTGTTCGTTTAGTATTTTTTACTTGCAGATATTGCTACATTCTACAAAAGAAAGGAAAGAAAGAAAAGAAAAGAAAAAAAAAGAAAAGAAATGAGAAAAACAAAAAGAGGGTATAAAAGAAAAAGGATAAATCCCCATGAATGTATAATGACTTGATCCATAGAGTGTAAAGATGGCCAAGTCTTTTAAATTTAAGTATTTAGGATTAGTGAATAAGCTTGGCTATGCTGTCTAATCTTAGCCAAGTAATTTAGGTTAGCTAGTGAATAAATTTGATCAAACAGTCTAATCTTAGTCAAATAACCCCAGGGTAGAGTATTTTCTTATCCCAACAGTTTAAGTTGGGCTAAATGTGCAAAGGAGTAGGCTAGGACATAGTTTAGTTAGTTTATCTTCAATAAAATGTGTAAGATGATCGATGAAAAATGTCGTATTTTGATGGTGAAATGTTTTTTCTAACCCCATGGTGACAAAAGTAAGGTGGGGTAGTGTGAAAAACCCATAAAAAGGCCATTAAGCCTAAGTTTGTCCTCATATATTGAAGTGTTCCCCAAAGATTAAAGATCAGGCCTAGATCTAGGACTAAGTTGTTGGCGCCCAGATCTACGGTTCTGATGTGTTTTCAGAACCCCCCCCCCCCCTGATCATTAAACCTTTAACGGTGTGGGAGGGGGGGGTATGAAAAGGTAATTAAAGTTTGTACTCAGATCTGCGGTCATCCCATCAACGTGAAAATGGATGGTCCACAGGAGATTCTGGACCCCCTTGACCATTCAACCTTTAAAGGTTGGGGGGGGGGTCTCCGACATGATGTTTAAAGAAAACACTCAAGATAACAAATGATATAGATTTTCTCATATCAATGGTCAACAAGGGATCTCGGACCCCCCCAACCTTTCTACCTTTAATAGTGGGGGGGGGTGGATCTGGAATGAACCAGTTTCCAGGCGGGCCCCATCCCTACGTGGCATCGTCTCATTGCATCTTTCCTCCCCTCTCCAAACACTTACCACCTACCATTTTTCTAACTCACCACCATCATCCCAAGATGTCACATCCCAAAACCACCCTTTGGAAGTTCCATGTCATGACCCCGTCAGCATGTCCCATCCATCTAACCGTTACGAGTCATATCTTTTCATTCAACTCTTAATCACCATTCTACACATCAACCAGATACACATGTGAGACATGTTTCACCCTTCCCTCTCATTCTCTAAAGAACCCATTAACCATTTATTACTATCCAGATACTCGTTGTTCACCTGACCTACCCTTTTTCATCCAACAGATACCCGTTCACTAAATCCCAACCCCATTTCAGTCATTTTAATTACACTCAAACTCCATGCCTATCAAAGAATGATTCTCCTTCACCTCTGCAACATCTCATCCAGCCGTAGCTTTCGCCTACTAACGTGTGCTCAGTGTGCAGGTACCGGTGGAAATCAATGGCATCCAAAAGTAAAAAGTTAAATGTGGAGGAGAATCCTTTTCTCCCACCTACTGTCGATCTCGACTGGATCCCATTAGCATACAAAGACTATTTAATCTTAGAAACCAAGTTTAGATTTGATTTTGCTGAGCTACAATCATAGTTCAAAGACACCTTCATTGATCAGAGCGATTAAATTGGGCTCTGGCAGTCAAGTCTCCCTCTGTATATTTTTCCCCTCTGTATATTTTCTCGAATTCCCTCTCAAATGCCAATCACACTACCTCCCTGATCAGAGAGCCATAGTATATTTGTCTAGAGATACCTTGTTCCTTATTACACCTAAGGCCATCTACCAAATGATGCAGGTACCTAGGGCCGAACCCCATTCTCCCCTCACAATTGAAATTCTGATAGAAATGTATCATAATCTTTTGTTTCCCCAAAGAGCACAAATCTTTGAGTTGCTCCTTCCACAAGATGCCCAATTCCCTAAGAAGAGTCCTCCCTATCATTCTTCCATATTTTCCTGAAAGGGAAATCATATCATCTCAATATTTTGTTGTTTTCTCGGTTACTTCTCAAATGAATGGGTGGATGAACCTATCCTAGGTTTCCTATCCATTTTTTTTGTTGAAGAGAAAGTGGCCACCCAGTTTGATTACAACGGTTTTTTGACCGAGAACTTTCACGAGCAACTGGAAAATTTCCCTACAGAAGGCATGTTTCAGTATTCTTCAATACTGGCCTACATGTTTATGTTCTATCAAGAAGACAAATTTTCCTTTCTCATGTAGAAGATGGACAAAGATGAAAAACCGCAAGAAGTAACTCTATGGACATCGTTGCTTAGAAGAAATTCCAATGAGTTCAGTTTCAAACAATTCATTGAGTTGTTTTATCACACAGTGGTAGGCATGCTCAGTGGAAGACCAAAACCGAGGATAAACGAGGAGATCCAAAGAGTTTTGCACCTTTCGGATCTCGCAAAGACCAGGGACAGGTTCCTATACTAGAATCACACGGAGATCAGAGTGTATGGGTGTGAACTAGCTCCATATAAGCTTCCCAAGTATGTGCCTATTCGAATATTTGCACTAGAGTATATTCACCAAATGATAGATTCAGATGACATTCATTTTGTGTCTCTAAAGAAAAAAAAGTAGACGAGGATTAAAGGGAAAATAGGACCATTTATCTGCAACAATCGAGCTGCTGGGGAAAAGGAAGATAAACTATTAAAGGAAATGAAATTTAGAACCAATTTGATTTGGCATTATGATATAAGTGGGATCATTGCGGAGATGAGATCCAAAAACAAAAGTTCACCTTATGCTCACACCCTCAAACCAGAAATTGAAAAGTATGTGAACTAGACAGAGTGGGAGGGGAATACTCTGGTTGACACTGAACAATAGGAAGCTCCGTCAGTCTCTTTTTCACATACTACCACTCCATAGATACCAAAGGAAAAAATGCCAAGAAAGGATTCCTCTCCTTCAATCACTGACGTATCAACAGAAGATTTTCAGGTATACAACAAAAGACCCAAAACCACTCATGCTATTCACAAGTCTGGTGAGGAAGAGCCTTACTCTGCCAAAGTGTTTGAGGGAAAACATCAGGTAATGTCCACTCCTTCTTCAAATAAGAAGACGGATATAGTTGCGACCACCCAAACGCCACAAGGATATGCACCTCTAAGTATTTTTTAAAAATATGACATGATTAAAAAGAAGAACCAGATGCTGACCAACAACACCTACGCTCAATTCTGGAAGCAAACCTCCACAACACAACACAGACTATTGTCAACCTTTGACATAGAGAAAGGAAGAATGCATATGTCATTTCTGCAAGCATAGGTGTCTCAACCCAAAGAAATCACTAACTACAAGAGGTCAACGATTGTTTTTTACACCAAATAAGTCCATCCAGCTGACCAGATGGATTTGCACAAACATAATGGAGTAATGGTCTTCTCCACATTGTCACATGCTTCCTCTATGGCAGCTAAGTTACAAGTATCTTCAAACAATGTTCAGACCCAATTGAAGTTGGAAAATATATTCTCTTTTGCAAAGGATAATAGAATAAAATCCTTAGAGGAGTTGGTGCTCAAGATTGGGTATGATCCCTCAAATGTAAAAGCAGCAGAGGAGATGATAAAGAAAAATAATCCTGACATTGCATCTCTAAGAAAACAACCAAAATTGCCACCAACAAAGGATTCACAAGCTAAATAAATAGCTAAAGCAGAAGATAAGAAAGAGGAATGGTTGTAGCTAATCATGCAACAGAATGCACAGATATAGGAAATGGAGGCAGAATTGGAAAGGTTGTTGAAAGAGAAGGAGAAATCAACCCCGATGGAAGTTATTCCATTGAGTGCAGTTCCCCTGGAAGAAGTCAGTACAACAGTTGTGCCAATGACCACTACAGTAGAAATTCCATCGGTAACTCCATTGACAGCATTGGAAAAGACTGTGGAGCTAGAAAAGTCCATGGAGGAGATGACTCTTCAAGGAACATAGATTAATAGTATGAAAATGGAGGTTGAAAGTCTCTAGGAACTCAAGTCTTCTTTCCAAACAAGATACAATGTTGACTGAAAAGCATCGGAGAAGCTTAAGAAGGAAACACAACAGCTCCAGAAACAAATAGTGGTAGGAAAGACACTAGCAGAGGCTAAGGAAAATATCTGGACAAACATATCCAATTCCATAAACGAAATTTGGCCCATGGTGCAAATCATGTTTGAACAACATGATTTGGTGCTAAAGAGTAGGCAAGCCATTGAGAGTATAAGAAGAGAACTGGATGAAATTCCCTCAGCAGCCAATGCGATCATCAAGTTTCTGAATTCAAAAACCAAGGAAGAGCTTGAAGACCTGAAAGTTGAAGACAGAAAAAAGACTATCCTCGAAGTAAAAAGAGTGTTGACTAAAAGAGGATTAATGTTGCAGTTGGAGGAGAAATCTTAGAACATGGACATTAGAGTTCAGAGATTTTTTAACAAACTTGAAGCCTTATAGAAAAAGGGACTTCCTGGCCTAACTTTCCTAAATGATAAATTGATGACTTTATCTAATTATAAGAAAAATATTACCACCATGGCCAAAGACAGTTCCAATTTTTCAGGGATACAGGGCAACATCACGGGCAAAGCATTGTTGGAGACTTTACAGCCTGACCTCAGCATACAGCATGATATCAAGTAAATTTTACTCACCAAGCCGACTTTTTCTAAGTACACCGAGATGGATGAAATCTACCGCTGACTATTGAAAGTTACCACCCAAGCACACAAATATGGTATGAGTTGTGCAAATTGATTGAGTAAAGGTATAGGTCTCATCCAAATCAGTGTCCAGCACAGTCAAAGTCATATGAATGACTCACCAACGATCTTCCCCAAAATCAGGATGAGAGATTCGACACATCATCATCAGTTACTACATTTTTGTATCCTGTTATCTAGTTAGTTAGACTCAGACTCTGCCACATCCTGATCATTAATGACAGGGTCGTTTGTAACCTTGATTATAAATATTTCAAAATTAGAAGTATTGAGGGTTGATCTTTACGCCCAAGCAAGTTGTAATCGTTGTAATTTTTGTCAAGAGGTTATTCCAGTAATACAAAGAGATGTTTCACAGGATTCATGCGTGTTAGTTGTTGGTGAAGTTTCCTCTGTCTTCATAAAAAGTTTTTATTTCTCAATTATCATATTGTTTTTCTAAATCTAATCTTTAAATGAAGTTAAGGTTGTAGAATTTTCCATTGTGTACTCTATTCTTAATCTTTTATAGATTTTAATGTTTTTCTTCTGATGTTATAACAAATAAATTCTTAAATTCTTTTTCTAACGTATATCTCACCTTTTTCAGCAATACACCATTTTATTCCTAAAGAATCCAGCATTAGCACTATCTCTCCCTGTAAAATGAATCTTGTAAAAAACTGTCTTTGACCTCCATCTTTTAAAAATAGACCCCATAGCCCAATGGAAGCGTAAGTGATATTCAACCATTTAATTTAAAAGAAATACAAACAACTCGGTTATATTCATTTTTAACTAGCCTAAAATCTTGAAAGTCCAAACAAATCTAAAACTCACAGAGAGATCACTCTCTGAAGCTAGTAGGGCTAGATCCCAGTTTCAAAGTGGTTGGTTAAGGTTACCTCTGATAGATTTATTCTTACTTCACAACAACCTCTGCAAATTTATAGAGTGATAACAACTTCAAACCAAGTTTGGGGGTGTGCCATGAGAACATCTGCACAAATTTCATCTTTGAGGCCACTGATAAAGAATTCCCTAAAGAAAGAATCATACATTCCCTCCATTCAGAAAGCCAAGTGATCAAATGCAACAATAAAGTTGTCATTGTCCCAATTTTCTTTAACATGGTCAAACGACCTAAATGGTGGGTGTTAGATTCAAAGTGGTCATAAAGTTCAGCCACAAACTCTATCCAAGAAACATACTCTTGGCATTCATTATTTCCCCATTGCCACCATTTCCACCATTCTGGATCTAGATATAAGACACCATAATGAAGCTTGGATAAATCATCAGTAGTGTCCAAAGAGAAATAATGTTCCGTTTGGGTGACCCAACCTGTGGGTAGTATGAGGACCTTGGTAATGGGAAGAGTCAGGGTCATCCTGATAAGATGGTTGTTCATAAGAGGAAGGGTTCTAGAAATGTCCCATGAAGTGTTCAAAGGTGGATTTGAGGCCTTTGAGGTCTTCGATGTGGGAACATTGTTCCTTTAAGATATCAAGAGTCGAATTGATTGAGCTAACATTGGTAGTGATATTATTTGTGTCTTCCTTATTCCGGTGGTTGTCAGCAATCAATTAATTGAGTTCTTGGGCTCTTGTGGTAGCCACTTGGAAAAAAAGGGACACGTAATTGGTATAGGGGAAATAAAAGGGGTTTGGGCTATTGGGTGGGACCACTAATAAGAAGGGTTTCAAAATATAGGTACCATTGTGATCAGGTCGAAAAGGGGGATCCAATTGGATAGGAGCCAAATAAGGGTGTCAGAGAAGGTTGCGGTCCACAAAAAAACAAAATTATGGTAAAAAATGATAGGTATCACTAGGATCAGGGAAAAAAGAGGAACCCAGTGGAATAGGTCCCAAATAAGTGTGTTGGCGAGACAACTATACTTGTTTTTTTTTTACTCCTATGGAGTTATACTCCATCCTCAATAATACTGCAGTGTTGAAATTCCCAAATTCTTAATAGGAAGAAATGTGTAGTAATTTAGCAACCTGAATGCATAAGACACAATTGCATGGCAATAGAAATTTTCTGTTCTATTTTTGTTTGCGCCCTAAGGGTTAGGGTATTCAAGGGTTCTAAAGACAGGGGTTTTCCCTATGTTATAGATCTTTGATATACGTGCGAGGTCCAACAGTAGTACTCAGCCCAATATCTCAAGGCAACAACTAAGGAGGCTAGACCGTGCCCTTAACAGTACTACCCGATTACCTAGGTACTAGAGAGTTTATTCCTGAGTGTTTTTCTTAGTGGCACTATAACAGTCAGGAGGCGAATCAATTTCTCTAAGAAGGGATTCAATGTTAAATTATGAGCTTGATTTCTTATGCAGATTAATTCTTTTATTTTCTTCAACACTTTGATTCGAGATTAATTCACTTCAACAATACCAAATCATAACCAAATAACAATAACTATGTAGATAAGTAAGCATGCACATCAACAACACATATACCCTGGGGAAGCCCTGTACAGGGAGAAAAACCCTAGCAAACGATATTTCTTTATTGCATCAATAATGTAAGATCTCTTAAAAATATCCACCATGAATGTTCTTCTCTTAAAGAGATTTCCAAGATGACTCTAACCTGACAAAGACCTAAAAGACCTTGTTGAAATACACCTAAATTATGCTGCCTCTATTATTTATATACAACATTGATATGCTTCTTTGGTATGCTAACTCTTTATCACCAATATGTTCCTCTATTTTTTCTCCCTTAACCTGCATATCAAAACTGTGTGGAAGAGAGGGGTCGACCTCTTCTTATATAGATTGAAGAGGAGAAGAGGAGAGACTCGAAATAGTAACCTGTTTTCATGAGTTAATGATAACTCGGCTCCATACTTTAGTTCGAACTTATAACTAGACTTGAGACTGGTATGCTTTAGTTTGAAAATAGAACTAGACTTGAGACCTTCATTACAATTCAACATTACACTTTAGTTCAAAAATAGAACTAGACTTGAGACTGGTATGATTTAGTTCAAAAATAGAACTAGACTTGAAACCTCAGTTACAACTCAACATTACACTTTAGTTCAAAAATAGAACTAGACTTGAGACTTCAATTACAACTCAAAATTACACTTTAGTTCAAAAATAGAACTAGACTTGAGACTTCAGTGACAACTCAACATTACACTTTAGTTCAAAAATAGAACTAGACTTGAGACTTCAGTTACAACTCGACATCACAATTTAGTTCAAAAACAGAACTAGACTTAAACTTCAGATACAATTCAACATTACACTTTAGTTCAAAAATAGAACTAGACTTAAGACTTCAGTTACAACTGAATGCTTTATTAGGCAATTCAAAATTCTCTTCATTGTGGATAATGTTACACGTGCCAACGCACTAGATCAATACATTTATATCATTTTAAATATTAGGAATATCATTAGTTTCTAGCTCATAGTAATTTTATATTCAACCTAACATTTACTCGATTCCTTGACTTTTTCTCATGGCTCACAAGGTTTGACTAGGCTCACGGAGGTTTTATGATCCCCCTGACTTTTTCACTAGTCTGTCTATGCTCACAGAGGTTGTATGTTCCCCCTAAATTTTTCACTAGACTGTCTATGCTCACAGAGGTTGTACGTTCCCCCTGAATTTTGCATTAGACTCACATAGCATCTCATTTGTCCTAAGTTTTGGGTTGACTAACAAAGGTTGTACATTCCCCCTTGCTTTCGTCAATACCTCACAAGACTGGTTGATTCTCCAAATATCCTTGGCTCGCCTCAGGGTGGCCCATATGGCCTCTCATTGGAGAATGACTATCGATGTTGCCAAATCTTACACTCCCTGTCAGGGAGGGAGTCATTCTCAGCCACACCAAGCTTTTTTCTCAGCTGCACAAACTGTCTCAAGGTCAGAGGCTTGGGCAGGATATCAGCTACCTGCTCGCTCGTGGCTATGTACTGTAACTTTATAGTTTTTCTCTAGACTAAGTCTTGGGTGTAGTGGTACCTCATGTCAATATGTTTTGACCTGTCATGAAATATTGGGTTCTCTGTCAATTGTATGCAACTTTGATTACCATAGTGAACCACCATCGTCTTGAGCTTGTCACCAAACAACCCAGAGACCAATTTTCTGAGCCATACTTCTTCGTTGCTATCATCACTTGTTGCAATGTACTCATCCTCTGCTATACTCTATGCAATGGATCCCTACTTCTAGCTTGACCAAGATATCATAGTGGATCCTAAACTAAAGCATTATCCAAAAGTACTCTTCTGATCCACTAGGCTACCTCCCCAGTCAGCATCTGTATACCCATGCAAAAGTAAACCACCGTTGGATGTATATCTCAGACCATAGGTAATGGTCCCTTTGAGATATCTCAAGATGTAGTTTGCTTCCACCCAATGTATTTGTCTTGGTTCAGTCATGAACTAACTCATTGCAATCACTACATAACATATATCTAGCCTAGTGTCGATCATGTACATCAATGATCCAATCAACTACCTATACATGGTGGGATCCACCAAATCTGAACCTTTATCAGAATCATGCATCTTCCTCAAGTTGGTAATCATTGGAGTAGACATGGATTTGCAATCCATCATACCAAACCTATTTATTACATCCACTATGTATTTTCCTTGTGCCAGAAATATCTTTCCCTGTCTTTGCCATACTTCCAATCCTAGGAAGTAATGCATCAAGCCTAAGTCTTTCATCTTGAATTATGAGGTTAGCTCCCTCTTACACCAGGCCATTATCCCTTCATCTCCTGTTAGAAAGAGATCATCAACATACAAGATTAGTATAAAAGGTTGGTTACATCTTACCTTGAAGTATAGATTTGTATCAACATTACTTTTCTGAAATTCCAGGATTTTAAGAAATCCATCAATCCTGTCATACCAAACTCTAGGGGCCTTCTTAAGACCATACAAGGCCTTACTTATATTTCATACATGGTTTCCTTTGTTATCCATCACAAAACCATTTGGTTTTTCAACAAAGACCTCATGTTCAATATTTCCATTCAAGAATGTTGTTTTTACATCCATCTGATGTAGATTCCAACCAATAACGGGAGCTAAAATAATAATAGTTTGAATGGAGGCATACCTGACTATGGGGGAAAAAGTCTCTTCATAGTCGATTCCTTATTTCTGACTAAAGCCTCTAACTACAAATATTTCTTTGAACTTTTCCACACTTCCATCAGCTGCATGTCTGATCTTATAAATCCATTTGGATGAAACCACTGATTTTTTTTTGGCCTCGGCACAATGTCCCAAACATTTTTATTTATAATAGACATGTATTCCTCAAGCATGGCATCCTTCCATAATTGTAATTTATCTACTTCTCCAAATGAAGAAGGTTTAACATCACTAACGATGCTCATTAGTGAAACATAGCCTCCAAACTATGAGGCTTCTTCCTTTCCCTTAAAGTTCCTTTGGGAGCAGTTATCATTTCTACTTCCTACACTATTTCTTTAAGCCACCCTGGATTCCTTTTGGATGGAGGTTCTTCAAGAGTTATTTCTAACACTTCAGCAGGTTCTAGGGGCTCACTACTTGACCCTTCATGAGGTTTCTCCCTTTGATCACCTGATTCTTCATTTTCAAAAGAGATTGAAGCTGGATGAACTGCTTCTGATTCTCGTTGAAGCTCTCTTGATTTCTTAAATGTGGGTTCCTCATGGAAAGTCACATCTATGCTTACCTCTATTTTCCTATGACCTGGTACATAAATATGGTAAGATTTGGAGTTCTCAGTGTACCCCACAAAAACCCCTCTCTTTCCTGAGGGTTCCATCTTTGTCCTCTTTTCCTTTGGGACATGAATATACACAGGACACCCAAATATCCTTAGATTCCCTACTTCAGGGTTGATCCCTGAGAATACCTCCTCAGGAGTATTTTCCTTCAAGGTAGCACGTGGACACCTATTTTGAATATACATGGTACTGTTACACATCAAAATTACTCACTCCAATGATGACCTATTTTCGTCACTACCAATGTTGCAAGCGTTGCATTTTATCCATAATTGTCACAAGTGTTACAAACATCATACTGTCATCTTACCTATGTCATGTCTCGAACGGCATTTCAAGAACACTTAAGACACCTTCAAAGACTAGTTTAATAAGGAGAAATCACTTGATAAAGAGTACAAATCTTTTACCATGGAAATAATCACTCAAAAGTCATTTTTGAAGGTCACCTCTCCCTTGCCCATTGTCAGGGAGTGTCAACGTTGCCTTGTCTCTTTTGGGGGAGCGTTGCAACACTTTGAGCCCCTTTTTGAGGGAGCGCTAGACTGTTTGAGGGAATTTGGAACTATTGAGGAAAATTAGGGATAAATCCCCCTCATCTCTGGAGTTAGTTGGATTCGAATCTAAGGTCAAGGATGGATCTTAGAGAGGATCCACAACTAATGGAGAAATATCCTCAACCTATCCCAAGAATATCTAAGGTGGTTAGGCCTCTCCAAGCCTATATAAGGAGGCCTCTTCATGGTGAAAGGGAGAGACATTGAAGGCATCAAACTTATGATCTCATAAGGAAGATAATCAATGAAGCATACTCATTCTTCTTGTGGATCATTTCAGAAAAGGGTTTGGAAAAAGAGATCTTGGTGAGGTTGTTGCATCTGCATCTGCAGTTGTAAGCACTTTACTTTGTTTTCATTAATATATATGTGCTTGGCCTGTTTCCTTCAATATTATGTTTATTTACATGAACTTGTCTTAAATAAATATATTTGGTTTCAAGATAATCATAGTAGAATAGGAATCATGTTTTGTCTCTGATTAGATTGCAAGACTTGTCGAGGAGCTTAGATATTGGAGCTCAACTTGGACTGGAACAAGGACAAACATCGCAAAAAGGTACATCTTCTTCCTCTTCTCTATACATTAGTTTATCTAGGTTTAAAGTGATGTCAGTGATCAACATTATCACATTTCTATCTTGGTATTAGGATTCTAGAGCCCAAGAGGGGATTCACTTGTCTGGAGGGTAATTTCCCTGTAACAAAAATTGGCGACTCCACTGGGGACCAAATATTTCAGTTTTGGTTTTCTTCCTTGGTCATGTTTTTGGCCTTCGATCACCTTTATATATTATTCATGCTATGTCTCTGATTCTTCGATGTGTTATTGGCCCTTGAATTCATTCCATGCACACTCAATTTCTGGTTTTCCTAAGTTGGTTTTGAGTTTTGGGCAATTTTTTGGTCTTCTGAGAGCCTAGTGCTCCCCTGCCTCTAATACCAGAGCACTAGCACTCCCTTGCATTCTCCCACAGAGTGTTGCGACACTCTCGTTCCCTTGACACCATAGTGCTAGTCTTTTTTTTATAAAAACCTTATGGGGATTTGATATTTGAGTCCATTTTTGCTGATTTCACCTGCTCAATATTGCTACCATCTTAGTGTGTCCCTATTTTGGCCAACATCCTATTAATTTCTAAGAATTTATTTTATTTTGTTTGGATTTTTGAATTTTTTTTCCTTACTTTGAGTCACTCTTTTTTCCTACGATTTGGAGTCGACCCTCTACTTTTTCACTTATCTGATTGAATGAAATTTGTTGTAAGGGAATTTAGAGATCTGTGCACCATTCCATTTGATCTTTGAGGTCATTTTTTTAGGCACATTCTTCTATTTTGATATTTTTTGGTTTTCTTTTTGAATTTGGTTTTCTTTGTGTTTCCTGTTTGATCTCAATGAGAGTGTGTTTTTGTTTATGTGAAGTTGTCTTCTGATTGCTTAAACCACATATATCTTGAAGTCGGAATGACATAGGAAGCTTTACATCAAATTGATTATCACTCACATTTAAAAAAAAAGATATATTTTCATGATTAGTTTTTGGATATTAGAGTGAATTCCTGAATATTTTAGCATCATATTGGATTGTTCATTGAGAAACAGTTGCATGAGGTTATTGCATCTTAGTGTTTGATAGTGAAAGGAAAATTTCCTTCTCCTTCCCTTAAATACACATTCATTGAAAGAAAAGATTGTTTATCATTTCTTATGCATTTTTTGGGAATTGAGTCGTAATACCATCAGTTCCACTTTCATACACCCCTGAGTAAAGAACAATTGCAAAATTAGCACTCATTAAAATTGATCTAGAAATTTTTGTTTTTAGAATATTCCACCAACACTAGACTAGGATTAATTCTTTGGATTAGGCTGTGAGTACAACTCTCCAAATCATTCAAAACAAACATTAGCATCTTACGATAGGGAGAGAAAATCCAATTTTTGTATAAGCATTCTCGGATCCCCCTCTCACATAGGGGTTACACACAAGGTTGGGTTCGAGAGAGTTATGTAGATTATCCCTCTATGGTTCAACCATTAGTAGTAGTCAGATCGTATATTTGGGGTTCTTCTTGAGGCTCAATTGTCTTCATTTAGTCTTGGTGCTTTGTGAATCCTGAATCCGTTCGGGGTCCTCTGGAGTTCTACCATTCCACTTTTCCTTAGTTCTCTTGAAGGATTTCAGACTTGTTATCCTTCCCATATGTTTGGACTGGATTGTTGACTGTACCCGCCTAGGGGTTGAATCTGAGTTGGTGTCCTTAGTAGCCATAATATTTAGGTTCTTACACTAGGTGACGATGAAGGGAAGTCTTTCCTGTACCTGGAATATATGGTGGTCAAACTCACTCGGGATCCTTGGAGGGTAAATCCACAATTATGGCATGGAACATTGTACCAAGGCGTAAGTTCGTTAAGAAGGTTTCCATCGTAACTGTTCCACCCGCTCATATCCTATCCCCTTCTTGAATTGATCACACGACGCTGGATTTCATCACCAACTAGTATAGTCATCGAGAGAAGGTTTTGTTTGATTGGGTTGATTCCTATATTTATTAGCGTATGTTGTTTATTTTTGTTAGTCGGCCATAGATTTATTATTTCATTCGTTACTAATATAAAGAAACATTGGTATTCGTCGTTCATGTAGGATGCAATGGTTACCCCTGGAATATCTGGAAGGTTATCTACCTTTGCTTCCCAACTCTTCAGAAGGCCCTTTGGAGGCTCATAACGAATTAGGCTCTGAGGTTGGAAGCACACGCTATTTGGAATAGTTCCGAATTGTTTATGATTCTTTGGAAGATTTTTTAATCAACCTAGCTTTGAGTATTAGGCGAGAACCTCATCTGTTCCGGGTGAACTCGGATGCAGAGGTTTTTTTTATTGAGTATACCGAAGTACCCACTGGACCTAATGCAGGATTTGGAGTAGAGGATCCTTTTTTCCAAAGTGAACCATTTGGGACCCCGACTCATACTATTGGAAACTCTAGTTTTGGTTGTCCCTTTGACAGTACGTGATCTATACAGTAACCTAGGAGTGAGTCTCGATCGACCTATGGCATCACATGTGCCTGAGATGTCTTTTATTTATATGGTACCCTTAAACCACTTTACTGGTATGACCAGTAATTTCATGACCATTGGAGAGCAATTTTTTATTGGTTCTCACTCGGACCCTACTATCCAGATGGCCCATTCCACTATGGTATCGCATCTTGCTACAATCCCCATCGGAAATGTGACACCATCCCAGGCTCCGATTGGAACACCACTTAGACCAAATACATCAATTCCACTTGGGTACAAAGCTTTGAATCCTTCCATTACCAACTCTACCTAGGTTACACCCGGAGGTTCTATACCTACACCTTTATTTGGAGGAGCTAGTCTTGGTGGTTCTAATCTAGTTGGAGCCTCTGGTCAATCATTCACTTATGGTTTCCATATCCATCTAGGCACTCAACATCACGTTGGGGGGAACCTCCATTTTTTATTCAAAATCAAATGGGGACACAATCTCATCTTGGGGGGCAATCTTATATTGGACTCCCTAACCCGTTGTATGGACAAAATGTGACACCAAATCCTTGGCACATTCCTTTTCCGTGAAATCCGCTATTCCCTAGGGGGAAACATCCTCAAGGACAACAACGACCGTATCCTCCTCATGGACAAAATTTTTATCCCCCTTATGGGAAAACCCCTCAACCGACTTATAATCCTCAAAACCCATCAGGTTATCCTCCATTTGCACATGTTTCTCAACCATCATTGAATCATGTTTATTCTAGTCAACAACAACCATATGTAGGAGGACCTACTGGATACAATTATCCACCTAACCCATTTTACGGTCCTACTAGTGTCCCTATACCACACCACTATCATCCTCAAGTTAACCAACAACTACCATTTCTTGTGACTCTGGATCTCCCAGACTTGTCTCGGTTGACCAATGTTCCTATTTTGCATTATCCTTTTATCTAGTGATCCCTGATAAATTACCTTTCGATATTCCAAAATTTAATGGTAAACCTGTAGAAGACCCGAACAATCATGTGATGAATTTCCATTTATGGTGTTCATCGAACTCCTTAATGGAAAATTCTATACGTTTAAGTCTTTTTCAATGAACACTTATGGGCTCAACAACCAAGTGGTATATTGAACTTCCACGTGGTTCATTCCAAGATTTTAACTCCCTTTCCATGTCCTTTCTCACACACTTTCAACTACCCATTCAATACAATACGGGTACCGAACTCTTGACCTCCCTTCGACAGACTAACTTCGTACATATCTCTGATCATATTCATGAGTGGAGATGATGACGAAGGTTGATCAAAGAAATCATTCATGACCAGTTGTTGGTGGAATAGTTTACTAAATCATTGTTACCCCCGATTGCTCGTGATGTCTCCATGGGTGGTGTAGTCACCGAGGAAGATACCATTGCTCGGGCTCAATACCTAGATTTGGTCTATTCACAATCTAGTACTTTGTATCAATTGATCCCAAATGCTACCCATGCAACTACCAATCCATCTAAACTGTCATCCACGTCACATGCGGATGGATTTATCAGCTCCTTCAAAACTCAATCTACTTCCCAGTCTACTGGAAGGACAAGTCGATATTCTTCGGCATCCACTCCCAATTTGACCACACTCTCCTCTACCTCCCCCCAAACTCAAATATATGAGGTGAATGTAGTTCAATCTACCCCTTCACAACAATCCAGAGGTAAGAAGAAGACAAAGAAATAACTCAAGAAGAATAATAACAACGAACAACCCAAATCTCTAAACCTACCACCTGCTACTGAAAAGAACCCACAATGGAAGCCTAAATTCTCATGTCTTATTTATGCTGACGATCACTACACTCCCGACTATCCACATCGTGATGAAGTGGAAAAATATTTTAAGGGGAATTCCCAACTCACTGTTCTTACTCAGCCTTTTCCTCAACAAAAATATATGGTTGCACAAACCCCCTCTCCAGGGGGAAGTTCCAGCCACCCTTCTCATCATGAAGCCTCGACAAGTGCCCATATTTATCTATTTAACAAGATTAATTTAACCACTCTCTCTATGACCTACGACACACTAGATAAAACTAAAAAAGGAAAGGCAACTAACGGTACTTTACTGGATCCATCACCATCCTCCGTTAGTACTCCATCTATTAGTCCTCAATCTGGATATCTTTAGATAGAGAAATCTACATTCAAATCTATATTATGCCCTCCCAAGAGCACTATTCATAAATCTACTTTTAATCCTAGTTCACGTGCCACCCATAACTACAACATTGTTGAAGATTTGGCTCAAGCACCATGTGCTATGTCTACGTTAGAAGTTCTACAACACTGCCCAATTCAACATAGAGCACTCTTGGCTACTATTGGCACTTTTGATCCTGATTCATCCAACAATATCATGTTTAACCTAGACAATTTTACGTCTTGACTCTCCGACCAACTTGCTCTCCAAATTCATGTTGTTGTTCACAATCAACAAATTCACCACACTATCTTGGCTGAGGGAGCCTCTACTTGTGTCATGTATTTATCTTGTTGGAAAGGCTTAAAATCACCCACACTTAACAAATCCCCAACGATGTTGCGCGCATTCAATGGGCAAGGTTTTCATCCTCACATACTTTTGCAGTCCCTATCCATCTAGTTGGGCAGTAAAACCATCCCTGTTGATGTCAAGGTGGTCGATGCTCCCCTCGATTAAAACTTATTACTAGGATGAATTTGGTTTTATGCTATGAATATCGTTGCTTCGTCAGTGTTTCGATGTGTACAATTTCCTCATCAGGGAAAAATTGTCACTATCAATCAGTTAGATTTTTGTACACCCGATGCTCACGCTCTCGCTACCAACAATATTCCTTTCTTGGGAGATCACAAGATCATGTATTAAAGTGTTGGTGTAGGATTGTTAAATGATTCCACCCTTATGGGTACCTTCCCTGCACCACTCTCTGCTACCACGCATCATATTTCCACAGTCAATATGATTTCAACTATGACTTAGTAGTCTTTGGAATCATATGATATTTGCATTGTACCTATTCCTCTAGAGTTCGATGAACTAGGTGTCACCATGCCACTTAGTCCATATGAGGATTCATACATTGCTATTCAATCAACCTCTCCTTCCTTGGATGAAAAACATCTCTTGTCATCCGACACCTACTCAATGCCATCTTAGTTGAATTCCTTGATGTCTACCTTTGACTACATTTCTCAAATATTTTTGTTCAATGAATCTATTATGGAAATTCTTAGCATTGATGATGTACCTTGGGATGATAACCATCATCGATCCTCTTTTCTTCCACCTCTTGAAGAAATACAAGAAGATATACACTCGATGTTGTCAAATTTCCACAATCACCCATACTTACACAAGATACTATTTATGAGGGGAATTTAGGCAACATTACCTCTACAATCATTATTGAAATTTCGATCAAGGAAGGTGTCACGGAAAATATTAATCTCGGTGTTAATTGTTCGCCAAAGTAAGTGGTTTATTATACCACTTTATTTAAATAATTATGCGATGTCTTCGCTTGGAGCTACGAAAAAATGTCATGGATCGATACTTCGATCGTTGTGCATGAGATCAAAACTTACTAAGGTGTAAACCATGCTCAACAGAAGCTCCACCTTGTCCATCCTAAGAAGACCATGGATATTAAGGAAGAAGTTGAGAAATTATTGAAATCTGGCTTCATCTATCCTGTCCCTTTGACGGAATGGGTTTCAAAAATTGTTTTGGTCACTAAGAAGCAAGGGACCATTTGTGTTTGTGTTGATTATAGAGACCTCAATAAGGCTTGTCCGAAAGACAACTGCCCTATGCCCTTCATCGACCATATCATTGATAATTGTGTAGGTAGTGTAATTTTCTCTTTCATGGATGGTTTCTCAAGGTACAACCAAATTGACATTTTACCCGCTGATCAACATAAGACAACCTGCATCTGCCTATGGGGAAATTTCTCCTATCAGAAACAACCATTTGGCCTAAAAAGTGGTGGTGATACTTTCTAGCAGGCCATGTCATATGCTTTCCATGATATCAAACATATTATGAAACCTTACCTCGACTATTTACCTGCCCATTCATCCAATCGATTAGAACGTTTTGGTCATCTACGAGATATTTTTCTTTGATGTTGGTTCTACCACATTCATTTGAATTGTTGTCGAATCAGGTCAAATCCTCGGCTTCGTTGTTTCCAAGGATGAGATTCGGGTGGATCCCTTAAAAATTAAGGCTATCCTTTCTTTACCTCCACCTAATAATTTGACACAACTCTAAAGTTTTCAGGGGAACGCAATCTTTCTTCATAGTTTCATTTGTAATTATGCTGCGATTACCAAAGGATTTATGCGATTGTTGTAGAAAGACACCCTTTTCATATGGGATGACACTACTCAATGATATTTTTCTTCTCTTAAGCATGCATTGACCAACACACCTCTTTTGCATCCTTTGAATTATACAAAGGTCTATATCCTTCACTTAGAAGACTCTACTTCCACTATTGATATGGTGTTAGTTCAAGAGGACCCTAACGGCGAAGAACACGTAATATATTATTTGATCAAAATTCTATCTAGTCCAAAGCTCCGATATTCACATGTTGAAAATTTGGCTATGGTAGCTATCATCGTTGTCCAAAGATTTCGTCATTACATTTTGCTATGCACCACCATAGTTATCGTGGACTCTAACCCCATGTATCACATTCTGACACATCAAGTTATTGGGGGAAAATATTCCAAATGGATTGTCATCCTTCAGGAATTCGATCTCGAGTTTACTAAGTCCAAAGATAAAAAATCCTTGGTATTTGTGGAGATTATCTGCGAACTTCCCATGCTGACGAAGATACTGAGACCAAATATTCTCTCCCTGATGAAACTCTGTTCCTGATCAACACGTCTGATCATTGGTATGGATATATCCTTGTTTATCCCGAAACCCAACGTTTTCAGCCCAATATATCTCCTGAAGAACGTCGACGTATTTGTCACCATTCTCGTTGCTAATTTATCCTCGATGACACTTTGTATTGTCATGGTATTGATACTATCCTACGATGATGTTTGAATCATGAAGAGGCTGAACGCGTTCTCGATTACTGTCACCTTGGAGCATGTGGAAGTCACCTTTCTGGGATGGCTACAGCTTATAAAATTTTACATGCCGGCTACTTTTGGCCCTCTATTTTCAAAGATTGTATTGAGGCAGTCAAAAAATTCCCACCTTGCCAAGTTTTTCACAAAAAGGCATGCACCCACCCTGCTCTGGTACATCCCATTATTTCCATCGGCCCATTTTCCAAATGGGACATTGATTTCATGAAGTGTAATCCTACCTCAGTGAGGGGGCACGGTTACATCATCGTCATCATTGATTACTTCAAAAAATGGGCTGAGGCTATGTATACCTTTATGAATTATGGTTTTACTACAATTCTTTTCTTCTTCAACCATATCATGAATCACTTTGGTGTTCCACAAGCAATTTTCACTGATCATGGTTCACACTTTCAAAACCAAATGATGAGTGAGTTGCATGCCAAGTTGGGTTTTCACCATGAGAAATAATCCCTATACTATCCTCAAGAAAATGGACAAGTTGAAGCCATCAACAAAGTCTTGAAAACCATGATTCAACGTATGGTAGGGGAAAACCAAAAATATTGGCATCTACAACTTTTCTTCACTCTATGGGCTTACCGTACCTTAGTGAAAATTGCTATTGGATTCACTCCTTTCTAGTTAGTATATGGCATAGAAGTTGTTTTACCAATCGAGTGCAAAATTCCCTCGTTGAAACTCAAAGTAGAACTCTTGCCTCACACTTATGCCGAAGAAGAACACTTCTTACACCTAACCAGGTTGGATGAAACACATTGTGATGCCACTCTCATTAACGAGACATATCAAAAGAGAATCAAGAATTAATACGAAAAATCCATCCATCCTCGTACTTTTGCAAAAGGAGACCTAGTCTTCGTTTACAACCAGGCTCATGATAAGTTAGGGATAGACAAGTTAGAACCTCTGTGGCATGGTCCTTACATCATGAAACATGTTTTACATAGAGGCACCTATGAGCTAGTTGACTACGATGGTATCTCCCTGGGTGAGCCTCGAAATGGGATTTACCTTAAGATGTACTATTCATAGAACATATAGCATGCGTGCTTTGTACATTATTGTATTTTTAGTTTGGTGTGTATTTTTCTCCTGCATGAATGAGTTTTTCCTTAGCCTCTTATAATTTGTCTTGTGTTTGCGTGTGCAGATGACATCTTCCTTTTCTATCTTTGTCGAGTTTCTTGATGTCGCTAGTCGACACACCCAAAACATTGCTTCTGTAGCTTGGGTCATTTACCACTCTGACGAGTTGGTGAGTTCAGGAGGTATTTGCTTAGGATTGGCAACTAACAACATGGCAGAATATCATGCTGACATCGGACTATTAATTGAAGCCTCCTTCCTAGGTATATCTCGTATGATCATTAACCTAGAATCTCAACTTGTGGTATGTCAACTTAATCGAATCTATGCTCACTACTACATATGGGCGGATTATTCCACGAAATATTTCCACGCTTCCACTAGTTTCATATTTTTTTTAAACAGGGTGGGATTTTCGTCGATATTGCCATGAAAGTTCATCTCAATATCCACAAAAATCTTATTTTAACCTAGTCAGGATTTTTGTCGCAATAGCGACGGAAATTTTGCCTATCTCATTGGTCGGTGTTAACGGCTAGTTGAATATTTGATCTATATATACATGACTTTAAGAGACTTTGTGACACAATTTCTATAGTTGCAACATTGTTCTTGGCTTTTGTTTGAGCTATTTGTTTGAAAAAATCCAATTCTCGATCTACATAGCTTGGAGTTTGAACTTGCAAGGTTAGTATGTTAGTTTTTATTGATGTACTCATTTAACTTGTAATTTTTTGTTCAAATGTCCAAATTTCATGTAGCTTGTTTTTTCCTTGATAATATATATTATAATATGTGTAGTATCATATTTCTTGTCTTTGGTTTTTTGATCTAGTTAGTATATTGTATGGAAAAGGGTATGTGGATTCCATAATATTCTAGGTTTATGGAATCCACATACCCTTTTCCCTTCAATTGTAGCTATAATCTCTCTCTCTTTTCATTGATAAAGATATGGAATTTCTCTTGAAACTCAATCCTGATCAGTGAAATGATAGTAATTGATTGTCATTTTCTTCTCTCTTTTATTTTTAAGACCTAACAAAAAAACACCAACAAATCTTGATTGAAGCTTTGATGCCACTTGTTACATCCCTAGTACCCAAAAGGGATCACACTTGCATAAATTGAAAATAATATAA